>JAAALK010000289.1:2758057-2864520 GCA_019279435.1 Zizania palustris | reverse complement strand
GTGGTGCCACGGCTAGTGCTAGAAACCAATGCCAATGGCTGTGACAAGGAGTTTCCTATGCACTGCAAGAGATGCCTTGGCAATCTCTGTGGACTTCAGCTTGCTGAAGAGCTCATCACAGGTCAATGTGTCATAACCTACGGACTCCTCAATGCTGGATATCTTCACTTCCCATATGCTACGGTCAAGAGCATAGAGAAGCTTGATAGCCCTATCATGATCATTGTAAGCAAGCGTCCCGTTGGATCGCAAGTTACTCACTATCGCATCAAAGCGAGAAAACATGGCATCTATAGATTCACCAGGTGCCTGCACAAATAGCTGATACTGTTGATTGTATGTGCTTTGGCGCCTGGCCTTGATCTGTGTAGAGCCCTCATGAAAATAGTGAGTGTTGTCCAAATTTCCCTAGCAGTCCTAAGGTGCTGCACCCTATCAAACTCACTTCTACTCAAACCAATGAACAGTATATTTCTAGCCTTCGAGTTGGCATTATACTGATCCTTTTCTGTTTGAGAGGTGCGAGTCTCAGGGATGGAGTATTGTGAGTCCACAATCTCCCAAATTGCATTTCCTTGGCTTAGCAAGTAAGCCTCCATGCGCACCTTCCAGTATGCAAAGTCAGTCCCATCGAACAGAGGAATTTTACTAGCTTTGTCCATGTCGCCAACAGATCACAAAACCGGTTAAGGTCAACTGGTGATCCTAACCTGCTCTGATACAAATTGTTGGACCAAAATGGCGACCAGAGGGGAGGTGAATGGGAGCTTTTAAATTTCAGGCTAAAATTAGCCTTCTGTTTTAATACAGTCTACTGCGGAACAGGCTTCGAACACAACCTTCGAAGTTCTGGTTCGAAGGTATTTGACAGCTCCAAACACATGCTTCGCAAGGAGTAAAAGTCCGAAGCCTAGAAGACTTCGCTCAACACGCAACCCCGAAAAATCTACTCTGCTAAGTCAGTGCAGGCTCCGCACACAAGGTGCTTCGAGCAGGCTTCGCACTTCACCCTTCGCACGAGTGGACTGTCCTCTGAGGACTTCGACCAAGTACTTAGCGACAGCAACTGGTGCTGGGCTTCGTACAACGAAGGTCTAAACGCACACTAACAGACTTCGCTAGGGGCTTAGACACGATAAGAAACACGGGCTTCGATCAGGGCTTCGCTAGTAAGCAGCGAGGTCTAGCCTCCTATACACAGAGCGAACGCACACTGAAAAGCACACTTCGCACAAAACACACTTCGCCTAGACAGGCTTCGGTGCACTACTACTAGCGAGGTATGCAAACAAGCTCAAGCAGAAAGACAACACAGAAGCAGGGCTTTGCTGCTTGAACAAGGAACACAGTAAAAGAACTCACTGGATGAATACAAAGAGTGGTGGCTAGTACAGGAGCTCAACAGTAAATGCTCAAAGTGTTAAATGTTACCTACCCAGCCCCATATTTATAGCCACTATTCACCCAAGTAAATTGACTACTTTACCCCTAGGGTTTACATCGGTTTTGTCTCTACAAAACAGAGGGGTACAAAAGGTAGTCAACTTTATTTGGAGGCTTCTCTGTCAGCTTTGCAGAGGGGACAGCGTCAGCTTTTTGCAGAGCAAACAATGTCAGCCTTTGCAGTCTTTGACCTTTCTGGAGCCCCCCTTCACACGCGAGGGGTGCGGTAGCTTCGGTGAGAAGCCTTGAGCCTGACGACATTCGCTTCACCGAAGTCATCCTCCGATACAGTGATGGTTTTGAGCCGAAGTCGTCAAAGCCCTGAGGCCTTCGCACCAACACCTTCGGAGTGGACCACCACGGCTTCGTAGCTACTCCCAGCTCGAACTCCGTCAGTCCGTGTACCGAAGCCATGCATGGCCGAAGCACCACAAGTCAACCTCGCTCTGGAGCTAGCCTCGCTCCGAAGCCTGCGTCACTCCGAAGCCCTCCTTCGGAGTACCACCCTTCGAAGTCCCTCCTTCGTCCAAGGCCTCCACATGAAGCATTCCATCAGCACTTCGTCGCAGTGTCTCTCCCCAAGCACACTCCTCGACGAGCCTCACCCGGACCATGCCTTCGATGCACCTCGACTTCTGAGACCTTCGTCGGGTACCTTCGAGTGTCTCCCTCCGGAGCACACTTCGAACACCTTGCCTCTGTTGTGGAATTGATCCACCAAACTCCAAAGTCACTCCATCCGGAGTACCCTTCGAAGTGCCTCGCCTCCGAGGACTTTGTCTCGGAGTACCTTCACCCGGAGCCACGCTCCGCACTTACTGCCTTCTCCTGGCGCACCTCGACCCGAGGACCGACCTCGACCCCTTCACAGCCACCGTGACGGAGCTCCCTGCTCCACTGGCATCAAGCCTCCCGCTTGACCCAGGTTCACCTGCTACGAACCTGTCCGTCGCCTCCGCAGTCCCCTGCGCACCACAAACAAGCAGACAAGTGTATCCAGTACTCCGGAGACCTCTCCGGGTTAGCAACCTTCAGCACACCCTCCGGTGTACCGCCCAAAGTACCGAGACCTTCCGTACAAACCCAGTCATTGTGTACTGTCGGACCCCTCCGACAGGCACACTCCGTTGCAACAGCTGCAGCAACCAAACCATCGAACCATTCGGGGATACAGCCTCCGAACACCTTCGGAGGTCCAACCTCTGAACCCCTTCGGAGGTACCCCTTCGAACCAGAGGATAAACACTGTCAATCACTCATCACACTCCAAAACCAACCCTTGGTTTCTCACACTGGTTTAGCTCCTTTGCTAAACCTAGTGTCAGACCGTTTGCTCCCCCTTATGACCATTGATTTTGCAGGATCGAGGCCTGGAGGACGTATGGATCATGGATTCAGGATGTTCTCGCCACATGAAAGGACATCGCAGATGGTTCTCTAGCCTCACTTCCCTGAGCTCCAAGGAGTACATCACATTCGGGAACAATGGTCAAGGGAAGGTACATGGCATTGGTTCAATTCGAATCTGTGAGCATTTCTCTTTGAAGAATGTTTCTTTGGTTGGAAACATGAGTTTTAATTTGTTCTCTGTTTCGCAACTTCTTGAGGATGGTTTAGAGGTTCATTTTAAGAAGGGCATGTCTTCTATTGTTGATTCTAGAGGATCTTTGGTTTGCCAGATCTTACCCTTCGGTAAGTTTTTTTGGATTGATTTCTCTAGTTCTTTTGGCCCTTCTCGCTGTTTGATCGCTGGATCCTCTTCTGAGCTCTAGGGGTGGCATAGGAGGTTACATCATTTGAGATTTGATCTGCTAGTCAGATTGAGCTATATGGACCTTATTCGAGGATTGCCCTAGCTTAAGATGGAGAAGAATCTAGTTTGTCATCCCTGTCATCATGGGAAGATGATTGCCGCTTCTCACGCACCTATGAATCAAGTGATGACTTCGTACCCAGGAGAACTTTTACACATGGATACTGTTGGTCCAGCTCGGGTACGTTCAGTCAGTGGGAAGTAGTATGCCCTTGTGATAGTTGGTGATTTTTCTCGATTCTCATGGGTTTTCTTTGTGGAGTCTAAGGATGGGGCTTTTCAGTTTGTTCATGATCTGATCCTGAAGCTGAAGAATGAGAACAATGGTTAGATGCGAGCAATTTGCTCTAACAATGGCTCTGAGTTCAAGAATTCTGAGTTCGTTAGTTTCTGTAGTCATCAGGGTCTTGAGCACTAGTTTTCTGCTCCTTACACTCCCCAGAGAACGGCGTTGTGGAATGAAAGAACCGCACGCTGCTCGAGATGGACAGGATGATGCTCGATGAGCACAGGACTGCTAGGCGCTTTTGGGTTGAAGCCATGAACACGGCTTGCTATCTGGCCAACCGCATTTTTCTTAGAGCTTACTTAGGTAAGACTTCATATGAGTTGCGGTTTGGCAGACAGCCCAAGGTGAGTCACTTGCGAGCATTTGGCTGCAAGTGCTTTGTGCTCAAGAAGGGAGGGCATTTGGACAAGTTTGAGTCTCGTTGCTGGGATGGAGTCTTTCTTGGTTACGCTTTGCATTCTTGAGGCTTCCGTGTTTGGAACCTCGACTCCTAGCAGCTTGTCGAGACTTGTGAGGTTTCTTTTGAAGAGTCCATGCCTTCGCTTACTCCTTCTTTTAGCTTTCTAGTGATGATGAGCTTGGAGAGTCCATCTTCGAGGAAGATGATGAGACTCCTACTGTTCATGCGGGTGGGCCTTCTGCACAGCCTGTAGACCTCTGATCACTACTTCCACTTCGATCGAGCCCCCTCGGTCGAGTCTAGATGTGCCAGCTGCTGACTCCGGTGCGGTGACATCTAATCACCTAGGATCCCGAGCAGTTCAGCCTGATCACCCCTCATAGCTCATCATCGGTGATCTCTCTTCAAGATCCTTTTGCTTTGTTGCCACTTTTGAGCCTAGAGATGTTGCACACGCTCTATCTGATGCAAATTGGATAAACGCCATGCAAGAAGAGCATGAGAATTTTGTTCGCAATCGGGTTTGGACACTAGTTGAGCTGACACCTAGATGCAACCCCATAGGCACCAAGTGGGTGTTTAAGAATAAGCAAGGTGAATATGGGGTTGTGGTGTGCAACAAAGCTCGATTAGTTGCTTAGGGTTTTTGCCAGAAATAGGTTATTCATTTTGAGGAGACTTTCGCCCCTGTTGCCCGTCTTGAGTCCATTTGCATACTTTTGGCATTCGCTGCTTCTAAAGGTTTTAAGCTTTTTCAAATGGATGTCAAGAGTGCTTTTATGAACGGGTACATAGAGGAGGAGGTCTATGTTAGGCAGCCCCCCAGTTTTGAGAACACCAAGTTTCCTCGACATGTTTTCAAGTTGCAGAAAGCTTTATATGGTCTGAAGTAAGCCCCAGGGCTTGGTATGATCGTTTAAATCAGTTTTTGTTGGGCAACGGCTTTGTGATGGGTTCTGTGGACAAAACTCTTTTCTTGCTCAGAGTTGGCTCAGACTTCTTGATTGCTCAGATTTACGTGGATGACATTATTTTTGGTGGTTCTACTAATGATCTTGTGTCCATGTGTTTTTTAGCAGATGCATAGCGAGTTTGAGATGAGCCTCATGGGTGATCTCAAGTACATTCTAGGGCTCCAAATCGAGGAGACCAAGGACGACATCTTCATCCACCAGAGCAAGTACACGCGGGACATGCTAAAGAAGTTTGACTTCGGTGGAGAGTTGAAGCCTCAGATGACCCCAATGGGTATATCTGGGGGCCTAGACAAGGACGAGAGTGGCGTCAAGGTCAATGAGAGAGAGTATAGAGGGATGATCGGATCTTTGCTGTACCTGATAGCGATGAGACCGGACATTCAGTTTGTCGTGGGACTGTGCGCGTGCTTGCAGTCTTCACCACACACATCTCATCGGCGGGCTGTCAAGCGCATTTTCAGGTACCTAACCTATGTGCCTGATCTTGGTCTTTACAATTCAGCATCATCATCTCGTGAGTAATCTAGATTTTCTGACGCTGATTTTGGTGGCTGTCGGTTAGATCGCAAGTCGACTTCCGGTACTTGCTAGTTTCTTGGTTCTTCGCTTGTTTCTTGGTCTTCTCGAAAACAATCTGGAGTTGCGCTTTCCACTACTGAGGCTGAGTATGTAGTTGCTGCTAGCTGCTGCTCACAATTGGTTTGTATGATTTCTACTTTGAAAGATTAGTGTACCAGCGTGATTAGTGTAAGGAAAAACCCATGTATTCATTCAAAAACCAAACATATTGATGTGCGCTTTCACTTTCTAAGGGATCAATGAGAAATGTGTCATTGACCTTATTCATGTTGATACCCATCATCAGTTTGCTGACATTCTCACCAAACCCCTAGATTAGTCCACATTTGAGCGTTTACGAGGGGATTTGGGAGTTGTGTATCCTTTTTAGGATATTTTTTTGAGACTTTTCTGTCTTCTTTACTCTTTTATTGAGTCTTTTCATGTGAGTTCGTATCATACATATTCATATATCACCCTTTGAGCTTACTTCTATTATATGATTGAATTGCTTTGCTTATTCTAGCTAGTATATGCTTTTGAATACATGTCGATGATCATGCTTTGCTTCAGTTCACATGATATATCTGATATCTGTCATATGCATGGCTTTTATGCTTTAAAATTGAAAAATGATCACCAATTCTTTTGGTAACTAGCATGAGTAGGCTGAATGCTTTTGCTATCTTTTATATGCCTGGTAGCTAGTTCCTTAGATGCAGATATGCAACATGGACATCTATATGCTTTAACATGGAAATATGCTATAAAAATGATAAAAAATCAGAAAAATGAAAAATCCATGCCTTTTATGCTTAAATAAAAAGATCTAGGTGGGTTTGTTATGTCGCATTGCACTGTTCTGGACTGCTTACCATAGCACTTTGGTATGAACTAGGACAGTGTAATGTATGCCAAGACCAATGTCTTAAAATTCTGATGGTCCTGTTCTGGCCTAGGCTTGACTTGGTCAGTTAGCATAAGGTTGACATACAAATAACCCCTGGCAAAAATGAAAAAGGAAAAGAAAAAGCCTGAAAATTAAAAGATAACAAGTTTGCTGAAGTTCTTTGTTCTGGACAATGCTTATCTTGGTATTTATCAGCTAGCCTTCACATTTCATGTTTTACCTTGCTTGTCGAGTAGAAAATGTGGTGATGCTTTTATTTTCAAAAATCTAAAAATGTGTGCTAATGACTTTCTTTGGATATCATCTATTGCACTAATCATGCCATGTGTCTTAGACAGTATTTTGTGTTATACTTGCTAGATGTTGTAATTGCAGTCAATCATATCTGAGAAGCATGCTTTTTACACTCCACTTGCACCCCAGTTGCATTCATTGCATATTTTGAGGGGGAGCTGCATTTCAGGGGGAGTTTGAGTCTGCGTCTCTTTTGAGTGCATTTAGTCTTACTTGATGAGTCCAATTGTCAACAAGGGGGAGAAATTTTGGGTTAATTCATCTTTTAGAAGAGTTTATGGGGGAGTTTTGGCTTTCTCTGGGATTCATTTCAGGGGGAGTTTTAGTCTCTTTTGCCTGTACTCTTTTGATATCCTTATTGATAATTCTGAGATTGCACTCGTTTGAGTTTTTATTTTTGTTTAACAATAATGATTGTTTTATGGCTTTTGTTCGACTTTTGGTCACTAGGGTTAAACCTTTTATTTTATTTTCTTCTTTCTGTCTTCTTGTGTTTTGTTTTTGTGTTTCCACATGTTTTACAAGATTTGAAGCAATGATAAAGAGAGTGTTGACAATGGAGATTGAGGAGCTAGGTTGAAGATCATGGGCCTCATGACTCTAGAAGTGATGAGTGATTGTCAACGGAAGTCAAAGAGGAGACGAAGATGAGACGAGACATGTCGTGCCTTGGGCCGCGTGTGACTCAGGTACACGGGCAGCGAGCGACTGCCGAGCAGAGGGGATGCAGAGTTGGGTCGGCCTAATCCAAGTACATGGGCTAGGAGCGATAGGGGATATGCTGGTCTGTTGACCGGGTTTGACCCAGGTAAACGGGCGGCGAGCGATTGTCAGGCTAAGGGAGCCGCAGAATTTGGTCGGCCCAATCTGGGTACCCGGTGCGAAGACAGCGGACGCTTTGTCGGTTTCGGTGTAAAACCGACGCAACCATCCAAGACCGCCTATTGGGGATCCGACTGTCCTGAAGCGAAGCTGTAGCTGCTATGAATGCTCTGCATCAGGACAAGTTACCTTTAGTTAGGATTTTACTATTTTTCCTTTTAGGCCCACAGTCTGTGTTAGTCGAGTCTGTAAAAATCCTAAGGGTATTTTGGTCTTTTCTGTTTTATTTCGGAGTCTATAAAAAACCCTATGGGTAAATTGGGTTTTTTCCTAATTTATTGGGTTGTCTAAAAATAGGGCCCCAATCTCCCCTAGGGTTTCCAACTCATTCCAATTAAAAATCAGAGTTCACTTTACCCTTGTCCATATTAGTCATCTCATGCTCTTCTGGTTTCCCTCGCCACCAAGAAATTTTTCGACGACAGCAGCAGTTGTTTTTTCTTCCGCCCGGTGATTTCTAGCACAAGCAGAAGACTCCGATTTTAATCGGCTTTTTCCTTCTCTGAAGAACCGGCGGCTGGTTCCCTGGTTTTCCGGATTCAAACGGTGGCAGTGCTTCGACTACTAGCGCGTGGCGTAGTGCGGGTCACCCAGACGCGTGGGAGGCGGCGCTGAGCGGCGGAGCGATCAAGGCGCGTGGCTTGGCGCGTGGCAGAAGGTGCTTGGGCAGTGGAGGCATTGGCACTGGGTGAACTACGCTGAGACATGGCGATGAAGCCGTGTGGTCGCTCGGGTTGCAGAAGCAGCGCCTGATGCGATGTTGGTGTTCGGCCAAATGAACAGGAGACAAAAATTGCACAGTAATTTCTCGATTTTCGTGCAATGTTTTTTAGTTTTGAATATTCTGGAATAGATGAATTAATTCCTAGCACATTTAATTTCCTGCAATTATTTTTGTCAGATTAAATATTGTGCTATTCTCATGAGGTCTTAGTTTTACCGGTTATCTTTGATTAGATACTTGTTGACCTTGTGATGGATGAAATCTCTGTGAGCGATGGGTATTTTATGTGCTTGATGGATTACCTGTGATTTGGTGAAATTTTTGTGGAGATGCTATTTGTTATGTGAATGACTTTAATATGCCTTTAAGCACTTTGTTGGTGCCTTTGTAATTAGGACACCGATTGTTTTTATGCTAGATCTTTTTAGAGCTCGTGATTTGTTTTGTCTCAGTTGATTGTCTGTTGAGGTGCGTTGGGTGTTGGGAGAAGGCCATTGATTCGAAAGAATATTTTTTAGGTGCCCATTCACTACCCTTCTGGTCGCTACTCTCGGTCCTACATTACCACGATTACGACATGATTCACAAAGAAATTTCTGATGAAAACATCACCAGTTGGGATAGGATCAAGATTGTGAGGAAACAAGTTAAGGTGCATGATTTCAATGTTAGATTTAATGTTTATATATTTGAACCTCGACTGCTACACCATGAGTTGCGTTTATTTTCAATTTCAGAATTACTTTCTTGGATTAATAGAAGAGATGCATTTATATGGAACTCTTGTATTATCATGGAAGTTGATTGGGGACCAATAGACGTTAAGTCGAGGACGACTCCAAATCAAGAAGGGGAGGATGATGAGGACATCCATACCAATGATACAACCATACATGAATACAATGATCAAATTATTCGAGTTCGAGAACAATGATTAAATTTCCAGGTTAACTCGTTTCTAAGTATCTTAGTATATTATCTTGGAAATAAATTACTACCTAATATTATTATTATTGTTAGGAACCATGGAGATGATGAAAATCACTTGGAGATAAACAAAGAGTTGGAGAAGAATCAGGAAGGATGTCCAAGCCAATTTGAGAGTCCAATCCAACTACAATTCGTGTCCAACTCGGATTCCAGGAGCAGAGTGCACTAAAATCATCGCCCAGGACACATACGGACTCCGTTTTTGCCGTTCCACCCAGCCACTGAAAGATAACTTCAGAACCTTTCTAATTCGACTGGTTTCATCTCAGAATTCCTTCTATATCAACAGGAATCGTCAAAACAATATAGAGTCCAGAATCTATCAGCATGTTGTTTTCTGCGTTATTGGGCCTTTAGGTCATGTATCCAGTTGAGCCCATTATGGGTGCATCCTGAACTACTATATAAGGTGTTTCCACAGCCATATAGGGTTTTTTTGGTTTAGTTTTCATGTTGCTTTGATAGCCTCCACTTCACCAGATTTGTAAGTGAACCCCAATTCACAGATTCCAATAGAATTTTCCGTTCGATTGTGTTTTCAACATTCTTGCTCGTGTTCTTCGATTCACAGGCAAGGATTAGCCTTCTTGGTGAGGTCAATCAGGTTGTGCTTGGTTGATAACCAACGGAGCAGTGGTGTAGCGATTGCAATGGCCAATCTCATGGATCGGAAGCCGGATCGTCAACGTCGAGTTCTCCACAAATCGTTGTTTATCCCTCACCTGACGGAAGATCGGTCACCCCCTCCTCCATCAAGTGGTATCAGAGCTTGGTTTACCATCAAGTTCGTGTATCTTAGATTAGATTGATTTCATATTCATCCCATAGTCCACGAAAAAGCCAACAAAAATATTGTAGTCATAGGTTTTCCCCAATCCAAGACCATCCCTAGCCTTTCCACGTTTTTGCTTCAGAGTCCGTAGTATTGAGTTTGTATCCTTGGTCAAGTCTGGTAGCTGGTTAGTATTGTGATTATTTTTTTCTAAATCCCTTATACTAGCCACCACCCATAAATCCCTTTGATTTGCAATTCACGTCAAAACTAGAACCTCAAAACCCTGATTCAAACTGCCTCTGATAAAATAGTCATATCTTTTGCATACAGACTCCGAATAAGGCACATAAATACATTTTCGAAATCTACACAAAAAATTAGATCTAAGTTTTCCTAGCTTGCTAGGTTCACCAATTTTAGTTTTGACAAATTCAGCCGGAAAGATCGAGTTTTCCAGCCCCAAAGTTTCTTGCGCAGATTTTTAAGCTCATCTTTATTTATCTACATAGCACTTCTTTGCAGCAAAATTGTATCACATCTTCTTGGTTTGTATTATTTGTGCTCCTAGTCAAAAAAAGAAGTGTAAAAAAAGATTTCAAAAAAAGAGTTCAAAAAGATTTAAAAAATATCGAAAAAAGAGAAAAATATCAAAAAAGGGAGCACTTAGGGACAAGTTTGGAAGATATTAGTTTTGTGTGGTGTTGTTTTCGGTACTATTTTGTGTTGATTTTATCAATCTATAAGCCATCCTTTGAGCCTCAACCACTCTCTCATATAAGCCTTGTTGTTATAGGGATCACATTAAGACCAGCAATTAGTACGAGTACTCTGGACACTTATTTAATATTACTATATGTTTTTGAATCGTGTTCCACCATATAGATTACTCTTGTTGAACTGCCTAGACTCCACATATATACTTCTGATCGGTGCAGCTTGAGTCTTTGCAATCGTATACCAATCTCTTTGGAAGTCACCAACTAATCAAGAATTATTCCATGACCAAGATTGTGCTATCCACTGCCCTGCGATGATCAGAAACTTGTAAGATTGTGGTAACACGCTTGAGTGTGAGTGAGACTACCTTCCACTACCTAATAGTTGATAGGGAAAATTACTCACATGCCATTATAATTTTCAGAAATTGCCTATATGCCACTGTCAGTGACTGTGGCGGTCCCCATCTGTCAGTGACACATCGATGGCATATTGGCAAACCGCAAAAATTGTAATGGCACGGAAAAAATTAACCCTAGTTGATAGGGAAAATATTTTTTTCCTGGTGTTTTTTTCCTTTTCTACTAACCATGGCAGGTATGGGAGGTAAGACAAATCATAATCATGGTAACAATGTTTCTTCTATCAAAAGTAAGTTTACCATCCCATTTTTTTATGGTGAATATGATGCTGAAGAATACCTAGATTGGGAGATGACCGTAGAGCATAAATTTAACTTATATCTAGTTCCTGAACAACATAGAGTTAAACAAGCAACTAGCATGTTTAAAAATCATGCTTTAATCTGGTGGGAAGATATAATTGAACTTCAATTACAACCTGATACATAGGGTCTTTT
Source organism: Zizania palustris (assembly GCA_019279435.1). Taxonomy (NCBI): domain Eukaryota; kingdom Viridiplantae; phylum Streptophyta; class Magnoliopsida; order Poales; family Poaceae; genus Zizania; species Zizania palustris. Next base: position 2,852,889 of record JAAALK010000289.1, on the reverse strand, counting down.
AAAAAGAGCTATGCATAGTAAATTTATCTCTCCTTCTTATCATCGTGAATTGTGTAAGAAACTACAATGCGTAGTTCAAGATAACATGTCTTTGAGAGAGTATTATGCTGAGCTTCAAGAGAGCATGACCCGTTGTTGTGTTGTGGAGCACTCGGAGGACACGATGTGGTGCTTCTATGATGGATTGAGGCATGAGATTCAAGATATCGTTTATTATAAAAATTTAATAATCTTAGTCGTTTGTTCCATCTTGCCATCATTGAAGAGAAATAATTGCAGGAACGACAATATAAGGCAAGAGACTCCTATCCACCACGAGTAACGAGCACACCGATACTAACCAAGCCTTTCTCTTCAAGTGTTTGTCATGCACCTGCACATGTACCTACACCAACATCAACAAGCATATGGCGTTCCATCTCTACACGAGTTGAGTTATCAGGTAAAAAATCCTTACAGGTACTCATTGAGGTTGCTTCATCAGCTGAAATAATAGAACAACCTTTGCAATTTGATAATGATGCACTTCACCATGATAGGACTAATAACTATACCATTGTGCATGAGGATGTGAAATCTACATTGATACTTTCAACTTCTGATGAAATTATAAAAGATGATATTGATACGGCAACTAATGAGAGCAAACAACTTGATATTAGATCTAAAATTCAGCATGAAATCGAATTAAAAGATTCTTCTATCCCTGCACATAAAACTGATCAAACTGAAATTAATAGTCAAGATGTGTGCTATGTTGTGATTTGTGAAACACATTATTATTCTCTTACTAATATAATTTATACTTTTCCCCCATTTATCACTAAGTATTTATCTCATATTGAGCTACATAAGTGTAAATTTGAAATGCCTCCTGAGTTTTTATCTTCTGTTGAGTTACATAACTATAAACTTGTCTTGCCTCCCAAGTTTTGGGATAGTTCCACATTTAACATTGCAGAATTGAAACCAACCATGGGAGAAAAATATGAGTATGAGTCCAGGACGACTCTATTTCAAGAGGGGAGAATGATGAGAACATCACCAGTTGAGATAGGATCATGATTGTAAGGAAACAAGTTAAGGTGCATGCTTTCTATGTTAGATTTAATTTTTATATATTTGAACCTCCGATGCTACACCATGAGATGCGTTCATTTTCAATTTCAGAAATACTTTCTTGGATCAATAGAAGAGATGCATGTATATGGAACTCTTGTATTATCATGGAAGTTGATTGGGTACAAATAGACGTTAAGTCGAGGACGACTCCAAATCAAGATGGAAAGGATGATGAGGACATCCCTCCCAATGATACAACTATACATGAATACCAAGATCCAATTATTCATGTTCGAGCACGATGATTAAATCTCCAGGTTAACTCGTTTCTAAGTATCTTAGTATATTATCTTGGGAATAAATCACTACCTAATATTATAATTATTGTTAGGAATCATGGAGATGATGAAAATCAGTTGGAGATAAACAAAGAGTTGAAGAAGAATCAGGAAGGACGTCCAAGCCAATTTGAGAGTCCAATCAAACTACAATTCTTGTCCAACTTGGATTCCAGGAGCAATGTGCACTAAAATCATCGCCCAGGCCGCATACATACTCTGTTTTTGATTTTCCACCCAGCCACGAAAAGATAACTTCAGAACCTTTCAAATGCCACTAGTTTCATCTCAAAATTCCTTCGAGATCAACGGTAATCGTCAAAACAAGATAGAGTCAAGAATGTGTCAGCATGCTGTTCTCTGCGTTATTGGGTCTTTGGGCTATGTATCCAGTTGAGCCCATTAGGGGTACGTCTAGAACTACTATATAACGTGTTTCTACAGCCATCTAGGGTTTTTGGGTTTAGTTTACACGTTGCTTTGATAGCCACCACTTTTCCGGATTTATAATTGAACCCTAATTTGCAGATTCCAATAGAATTTTCAGTTCGATTGTGTTTTCTATATTCTTTCTTTTGTTCTTCGATTGACAGGCAAGGATTAGCCTTCTTGGTGAGGTCAGTTAGGCTGTGCTTGGTTGATAACCAACGGAGCAGTGGTGTAGCGATTGCAAGAGCCAATCTCGTGGATTGGAAGCCGTATCATCAACATTGAGTTCTCCACAAATCGTTGTTTATCCCTCACCTGATGGAGATCTGGCACCCCCTCCTCCATCACTTTCAGCGCAAACCCATGAAGATGGACTAAACTAGGGCACAAAGTAGATAAAAAGTAAAAGTATGATTTAAAACTAGGGTTTTGAAGTGTTGATCTGTGGAGATAGATCCATGAAACGGCCTTCCCCTATATTTATAGGGGTTGGACTTAGACACCCAGGCGTCTACATCAAGTAGGATTCAGCCAAAATTTGTTGAAATTTAATTAGAGATCAAAACAGCCTGAAACCAACTCTATCTCTAATTTTTAGACTAGGCCGGTCTGATCAGACCCATTGGACCGATCTGACCAGGCCTACATGGCTGGTTGGACCAGCCTACTATGTCCGGTTGGACCGGCCTGCGACAGGACACAACATATTTTTGGCCCAAATTACCAAAATTGACTTTTTGACAATTTCGACCATTAATGTCATTTTTTGCTATCAATAGAAGGGTGTTGAGTTTGTGTGGGGCACTGTTGATGCCAAGATTTGGTAAAGCCCAATCACCAAGGATGTTGCACAGTCAACGAATGTCAAGAAATGTCCAGTCAAAGAAGCCCGTCCGTTACAACATGGCCAGATATGGAGCCGATGATGATAAGTCTAAGATTTATCCAGAATTGGTTAGTATAGATGGCTTGGATAGCAAGTCTCTAGACTAAATATGTACCTCTTAGTTAGATTAGAAGGACACATCTCTGTCAAACAACTACTTGGAGCATCACCACCCTTGGCCTCCCAAGGTTAATCCCGGTGGGATTCGGCACTCGGAGCTGGGCTGCATTGTCTCGATCTCTAGTGAAGAGGTGAGTCCCACCACCCTCGATGACCATACCGACTAGGTCAGTATCCTCACAACTGCATCAAATTGATATCTTGAGGTGAATGTCAAAACAGTAATGTCTCTGGTTTATCTTGGTACATTGGCTAGGTCTAAGGCTGCATCAGATTGATTTCTTAGATTCATGTGATCTAGGTGTAGTAGTTTGAGGCTTCATCAGTTAAGTCCGACATCACTTGCTATTGTATATTTTTCATGCTCTATACAGTTCATCTAAATAAAGCATGCCTGATACTTTGACATATCATTAAGATCATCGTGATTAGTTACTGTTTTGGTTTGGTACGATCTAGTTATTGTGATGATTTTCATGATATAGACATGTTATCCAGCATGTTTTATTTATTTCTATCGGTGTACAAGACGATAGGTTATCTTCAATTCAATGTCACATCTTATTCATCATCAAAAAACGATCATCGACCCATATGTGTAAACTGCCTATCTCATCGACCGATGGCACGCTCACCCGATTGCTTCACCCATGGTCATCGGCCCTATGATAGATCGGTGTAATAGTCCACGATTATCCTATCCTCGTGCTGGTCATCGGCTCGATAGTTGATAGGCTATGCTACCAATTGTGTTTTCTTGTTTTCCTTATCAGTTGTAGGGTCAAACTGATTTGCATGCCTAGAACCCTTTTTCTAAGAACGTAGGACCTTCACTAGAGTTAAGCAGATCTCCTAGGCCATTCGTGTGTCAAACTGTGACCAAAAACACACCAACACGCTTTTTGGCATGCTTAGTGGAACCATCTTCAGTGACTCAGCCATAGCGGGTGAACTCAATGACGACAACATCATTCTGATCACCCTAGAGACCTTGATTGAGGAATAAAGGATGGAGGTATGGAAACATGTTGACGCTTTCCAAGAATTGTGCCTGCAAGCCAACTGAATGGCTCGAGTGGGTCCCATGTTAAAGGATATGGTTCCAAGACCAGTGATAGCCATGCAGATCATATAGCCGACAGAAAGCCCTCATGTTGGTTTCTAGAAGATCGTCGACAATGCGCTTCACCATGCACTCATCAATCGATCTAGAACATTAGTCAACACCCTCCACGTGTTGATCAAGAAGACTATTGATGGCACTGTAGCCCACTAGCGACCACGAGGTCCGATGTATTTCCCCGATACTTAGACCAGAATGCTATAGAATCCGTAGCACTCTCGGTCAGTTCCACAGCCACAAGGGCCGATGAGGCCAGAACAGCCGACCCTCTCGATCGTCCATGAAGTAAAAAGGGCAACCCAACCATCAGTCCCCGATCAGACTTGTCGTCAAGTTCACCGTATAACCTCGAAAGAGGTGCTTCGGCATCGTTCGCAACGGTCGGCCCTAGGCCGATAAGATAGGAGGCCCCATAATTCACATATGGTGTTGCAAGGAACATGCTGCCAGACGTCGTGCCGCCTAGGGGGGCACCCGACGGTATTCCTCAGGGGTAACATAGGACCGTGAACTTCGAAGCACAACCTTACAGTGATGGCGGGCAATATAGATACAACGCTGCCCGGCCAGAGCAATATCAGTAGGCCCCAATGTCTGACTAGTACCCGATGCCAGGGCAGCAAGAAGATGACTGGGTGAATCGGATCACGTAAGTTATTAGAGATCAATTTGGGCTGAAACCCAAAGAACAGACGTACATGTATTACCGGCCGTACCTAGGATGGTTCGACCGAGTACCACTACCCGGCTAATACAAGGTACCCGACTTCACCAAGTTCTCAGGACAAGACTCGGTCTCCACGATCATGCACATTAGCCGTTTCCTCGCCTAGTGTGGAGAGGCACCGGCCGACGAAGCGCTGAGGGTATGATTTTTCCCGCTCTACCTAACAGTATGGGCCTTCGCGTGATTTTCCTCGCTGATGGTGGATTCCATCATAGGATGGGAGGATTTGGAGAAGTTTCACTAGTATTTCTTCACTGGCATTCAAGAGATGAATCTCACCGACTTGACGACTGTGAAGCAAAGAATGGATGAGTCGATACATGATTACATCCAGAGGTTCCGAGACGTACAAAGCATGTGCTATAGTTTGAGCCTTAGTGACACCCAGTTGGCGGAGTTGGCGTTTTAGAGAGTCCTGAACCCAATTAAGGAGAGATTTTCATCAAATGAGTTTTTTAGAGCCTCTCCCAACTGGCGCAAAGGGTATTGGCACATGAAAACCAATTCCAATAAGCAAAAAGAGACAGGTATCAAAAGAAGGTGTCATACACACAGGTGTACCATTCGGACTCCGACAAGAGCAGCGACTCAGATGCAGAAGTCGGTATGGCCGAATGGTCCAGAAACAAGAAACAAGTCACATGCCCCTAGGTGAAACCGGCCAATAAAGAGGAAAGGTATGACTTCGACATTAACAAGGCTGATAAAATATTCGATCTGTTGCTCAATGAGAAGCAGATCCACTTGTCACCTGGTCTCGTGATAGCTTGTTGATGAACTAAAGAAGAGGAAATACTACAAGAGCAACAATTCCCCTTCACATCACACTAATGAGTGCAAGGTGTTTAGGAAGTACATCCAAACTGCCATAGAACAAGGCCGAATCAAGTTCGATGATTTTAAGAAGTCGATGAATATCGACGGTCATCCTTTCCTAGTCAACACGGTGCACGTGTAACATGCTGGCGATTGGCATACAAAGAGGAGCAGGTGATCCAGTAGTAGTATCACTTCTTTGGACTTCATCAGGAAATACCAAAGGAAGTCGAAGGAGAGGATGGATAGCAAAGACAACCATGGATACTCATGTTTCAATCGTCATTGGAATTTTGAGTTCTTCAGGGTTTGATGGAACAAAGGGCTACGTCTACCATCAATGGATGACTTCCCAGGATGCAACGCCAAGGATACGACACAAGATGGTCATCGGCCATATAATGCCAAGCCAAGGCCGCATGATCAAGAAGTCGTTCAGCAAAGGTTGTCACCACCGAGGATATCAGCGCTCGAATGGCTCGGCTCCATCAACTCCGAGGAAATTGGCCAACCGACCGATGGCAATGTCGTAGTAGAGAAGCCACGATGGTGCCCTAGCAGTATTTTCATGAGGAGTCAGAAGACAAGGGTCCAATGTCTGCGTCAAAGAGAATTGAAGACACAGAGGTGCGATGAAGACACGGATTGGTCCCGTAGGATCAAAAGTGAATGTTGGGTAGAAGATAAGTCTAATCATGAGGATAATAAAGATGCGGTGGGTAAACATGGTCTTCTTCCTCCCCACCGAATATTGGGCCATCGTAGAAGATGACACATAACAGGCTGATACAATGGCTCAATTAGTGTTGGCTCCACAACAAGCAGTTTTCGACAAACCAGAAGACTTTGAGCATCGGCATCAAAGACCTCTCTGTATCAAAGGATTGGTTAATGGTAAGCCGATGTCCAAAATGATGATAGATGGAGGGGCGGTTGTCAACTTGATGCCTTATGGCACCTTCCGTAAGCTCGGAAAAGTGCCTGAGGACGTCATCAGAACTAATATCGTATTAAGGGACTTCATAGGCAACTCGTTAGACATGATGGGAGTATTGAATGCAGAGCTGACAGTTACAAGAAAGACGATGTCGACTACCTTTTTCGTTATAGAAGGAAAAGGATCTTACAGTCTGTTGTTGGGCATGATTGGATACATGCAAATTGCTACATTCTATCGACAATGCACTAGATCCTAGTGTAGTGAGTCAGCGATCAGATGGAAATCGTCCCCATCGATAAACCGGTTAACATAGTTGTAGCCAATTTATCAGTATGGGAGACAGAAAGAGTGGTCTATATGTTAGGAAAGGCTTGGGATGGCAACTTTTTTGAAGTATCACATAATGGTATCACCCCGATCAATGAGGAGCTGCCTAATCTTGTCTTGTAAATACGGCGCCCAAGAACGAAGGTTGGATTCGGTCAAAACTTTGTCGTAACCGATAAACTACGAGAATATAAACGTCTGACTCGGTGACAAACCGAGGCCAACCTTCCTAAGTACCCAGATCCCCAATGAGATAAATGGATCAAACACTGCTACGTCGGAGATATGGGAAGAGGCCAAAGGTAAGTATTTAAGGAAATATTGAGCGATTGTTTGGATGAAGCATAAAGACCTACATGCAAAAACAGTTGATATTGATGGTATCGCCTTCAGACTGCCAATGCAGAAGCTTCATCCTTAGACACAAAACATAAACAAGCTCAACGTCAAGTCAAAGGAATCAATGAAAATATATTACAAGAAAGGACAAATGTTTCATTACAAAGATCATTGATTTTACATCAGGTCAAAGGAGTGCTCGGCGAATGGCTTCAATCACCCACAATTGAATTGCATTGACACTCTGAAGAATGACCCAATCTTCGGCATCCGAACCAGGAACATCTTGAATAATATGATGACAATGCTGAGCGTGATGAACGACATTGGTAAGCTGACGCTTCTAGGCTTCGACACGAGTCAGGAGGGAATACAGAGCACCCTCCTTCTCGATGATCTCCGACTGGACTTTATCTAGCTCTAACACCAAATCGACCTCCGTCGTCTGCAACCGGTCGAGTTCCCACGATGTGGCCGACGAATTGTCCTCGATGTAATCTAAGAGAGCACCTTCGGTCATCACTGTCGCTTTATTAGTCTTATTTGCCTCCAACAACAATGACCATCTAGCTTGATCGACTATTTGCTGCATGGCCTGCTGCACTACTGGCCGATGAAACTCTAGGAAGGCAGCAGGCATAAGAGCATCGACCAACTCCAGAGTGAGGGAAGCTGAGATATCATTGAAATGAGTCCTTATCAGACTCAAGTCATTGACCAACACCTCGATCGAATCTGCTAGCTGACGTAGCAAATCCATTAAAACCTCCCTCGCTTCCAAACTCAGTGGAACGGTAGCCGATGGAGCAGCACTAGCGGCCTCATCGGCATCAAGATACAGGCTAACATCAAAGGAGAACTGATGGGTGAAAGATTAAGAAAACAAAAGGAAGGTTAGACGAATGAGAAGAGAGGCATGCCAGTACCAAAACAATGGGACTTATGTCTGGTGACCGGACTAGAACGGGTAGCTATGAAAAAATGGAAGCATTCGAAGCTGAATCAACACCCTCTGTCATAATGACCCGAGGGAAGGTGGGTGGGTGCTCCTCGTCAGGATTATCTTTCTTGAGCATCGGTTACATCTGAAGGTCGACGTTAGACACGACAAAGATAGTAAAAGAGAAACAAAGGATGGGCAAGTAAAGATAACTTGGTAGCAGCATCAACACTGATGCCTGATGCTTTGGAGGCAGTGGCAGTGCCTGCCGGCGTATCGCTCCCAGCTGCATCGGTGCCCATGGACGTAACCCTGGTGACCACGCTAGCAACAATGTCAATGACTCCCAGCGTATTGACCTCAATGTTCTCTTCCGTGACAACATCGGCAGACTTCACTGATTTAGGATCGGCGGGTGCATCTTCCATATGGTCGAACGCCACGTAAAGGGAGTCGACATCAATAGGAGATAACAAGGGCTGAAGATGAAAAAAGACATCTAATGTCATGAGCATAGGAAAAGAATCGCTAACATACTAAAGACAAGAGCAAACCTGGGTAGACGATGGGATTTCTATATACAACAGAACATGAGTGGTAGGGATCGGCCCAGTCGAAAAGACAGTTGGCGCCGAAGAAGGCTAGTTCGTGTGGTTAGTCCGGATCCTTGTAGATCGGCGTACAATCTAGGACGACATCTAGCGATTGCGTGCCAAGCCCTTGGACTGTCTCCCACTCACCTAGGCTATGGGGGCGGGGGTACCAATTCCCAAGTTCATAGTGGCCGATACTGGTCCGTATCGTATTAGCCGACCACTGGAACTCACCAAAGGCACGTAGAGGTCATCCTCATGCAGGAAGTAAAGTTATAACATGTGAAATAAGAGAGGTAATGGGAACTAAGCAAAAGAAGAATGAAGATACCCACCTTAGGTCCTGCATCGGATTCATCTTGATGAAGTCGTCCCCTATAGGTCAAAGAAGAGTGGTTGAAGACATGCCGCCTCAGCTCGTCCCATCATTGAAGGAAGGTAGTGGAGGGCGTCTGGTAATCTATCCAGGAGGCAAAGTCACAAACAGAAATATCGTCGGTCATATGTATAAGGCGGTCCCACTCCAAGGTATTCCTGACATCCCCATGAGTTTGGATCTGATCAACGAAGAACAAATGAGGTGAGAGTTGACCGAAGCCCAATTGTCTCGTGAAGAAGGACGGGTGATAGAACTCATAAGAGCCTTTTCAAATATGATATTCGTCCCAGAACACCTCGAGGAGGATTAGCCAATGAGGGCACTCATATTTGGAATAGTGTTCAAGAGGATACTAGAGGGTCCGGTGGAAAAAAACCAAGGTAAACACCCTTGAAGCAAGTGGCCAAAGAGGCAGGAGAGAAAGGAAAAGAAGAACGACATGCTGGCGCCTCGCCTAAGGAAGAACAGCGGTGATAAACGGGAGTAGCCGATTCCAGGACGTCGGTAGGAAAATGCATGCAAGTAAGAGAAGGTACTCCCATGACATTGGTCTTGTATACATTAAGCTAGAGCTAGATAAACCACCACGGGCTGTTAAGGTGACCGATGGGATTACTAGCCAAGAGTATGACCGATGTGAGATGAAGAAGGTGATCAGCAAATCCAAGGAGGTATCACCAAGAGGAACCCACACACGGGTAGCAAGGCGTTCGGCCATAAATTGGAACTGGAAGGTTCGGCTCAAGGCCGATACACAAAAGAAGAACCTTTCGATCCATAGGGTAAGAAAGGCTACGTGTTCACAAACGTCCACTGGTCCAGTCTTCTTATTGTGCCTGGCGATGTATCAACCCTAACTATCAAGGGATTTGGTGCCGAGATGGTGGTTTGGGTTAGAACGGAAAAAAGAGGGGTTGGCCGATGAGTCTATGTTGAGGCAGGTGTGAAGAAGACATAAAGCAAGGAAGGACTCATCGGACCATGACCAAAGAAAAAAGCATTTAAAGCATCAGTCCAAAAATAACAAGCGGCGACTAGCATCGGCTCATTTTGGTATAGCTCGGTAAGGGAAAGACCGATACAATGTACTAGTCATGGTAGGAGGCCGACACACTAATGTACTAGTCACGCCCGCTGGGGATAGGAGGAAAGGATTCAAAACTAGATTTCTAGACTAAAGGAAGCATAGTAGAGAATTTGAAAGGGATTCAGCATTGATAAAATCTATAGGGTTAGGATTACCCACAGGGCCTAAGAAGAAACAAGACGGATGAGTGCTAATAGGGTTCAAAACATTGTTCTGTGGAATCTACAAAAGGGAAAAGAAGCAAATAAAATGAAAGGAGAATAGTGAGTAAAAGTAGCAGACGAACCAAGAAGAACCGAAGAAAGAGGAGGAGTCCAAAAAGTTTACCTCAAGGATTGCGTCGATGTGGCCATCGCTGGTGATGCTGAAAGCATGGGGCCAGCAAAGAAGAAGTAAACGGCAAGCAGTGACGGTCACAAGAACATGGCGGCGAGCTCGGTGGGCAAGAATGAATAGTGAGCAGAAAGCATAAAGAACAAAGGTGGAGTGGTCGTGGTACTTATAAAGCAAGAAGTAACTCCTCGATAGCCGGGTCAAGCCGATTCCGCTGGATTTGGTTGGTCCACCTACAACGTTTGGCAAAAAGTAATCATGATTACAGTTTTCAGAACGCTGAGATCTTTGCAGGACCAAGATTAGAGGAATCAAATCTTTGGTTTAAAGAACACTAGTACAAAACTGTGTGGGATGAAGCCTGGTCCGACGCCGCTATGAAGAAACGTAAATGTGTCAGACCAAGAGACACCCAACATAGTTGAGAATGGCCAAAGATGATGGAATAGAGAAAATGAGGAGGAAAAAATTATGATGCCAGAACCCTAGGCGAAGTTATAAAATTACTAGAAGATGAAGGGTTTCGGTTGGAAAGGATCGTACAGATAAACGTTTGTGGAGACATGGCGACAGGGGGTGATGATGGTCGGTAATTTTGAAGCATCAGAGGCCATTTAATGGTACGAAATTGGGGGGCATGTGTTGACGCCATGATTTGGTAAAGTCCAGGGCCCACCAATGATGTCACATGGTCAATGAAAGTCAAGGAAAGTCTGGTCAAAGATGGTCAAAGATTGTCAAAGAAGCTTGTCTGTTACAACATGGCCGGATATGGAGGAGCCGACGATGATAAGATGATGTTTTATCCAAAATCAGTTAGGATAGATTGCTTGGACAGTAAGTTTCTAGACTATAAATATGTACCCCTTAGTTAGATTAGAAGGACACATCTCTATCAAATAACTACTCGGTGCATCACCACCCTTGGCCTCCCAAGGTTAATCCCGGTGGGATTTGGCAGTCAGAGATAGGCTGTATCGTTTTGATCTCTGGTGAAGAGGGGAGTCCCGCTACCACCAACGACCGTACCGACTAGGTCAGTATCCTCACGGCTGCATCAATTTGATCTCAATATATTGGCTAGGTCTAAGGCTGCATCATATGGATCTCTTAGATTGATGTAATCTAGGTGTGGTAGTTTGAGGATTCATCGGTCAAGTCTGACATCTCTTGCTATTGTATCTTTTTCATCATGTATACCATTCATCTAAATAAAACATACCCGATACTTTGACATATTATTAAGATCATCATGGTTAGCTATTTTCTTGGTTAGGTCCGATCTTGTTATTGTGATGATTTTCATGATATAGACATGTTATCTAGCACATTTTATTTATTTATATTGGAGTACAACCTGATAGGTTATCTTCAATTCAATGCCACATCTTATTTGTCATCGAAAAACGATCATCGACCGATATGTGTAAACTGCCTATCTCATCGTCTGATGGCACGCTTGCTCGATTGCTTCACCCATGGTCATCGGCCCTATGGCTGATCGGCGTAATATTTCATGATTATCCTATCCTCATTGCGGTCATCGGCTCGATAGCCGATAGGCTATGCTACTAATTGTCTTTTCCTATTTTCCTTATTAGTTGCAGGGTCAAATAGTTTGGTACGCCTTGAACCCTTTTGTTGGCGTAAAAGATTACGCTAACAGGTTCTCTAAGATGAAGAACTAACAAACGAAGAGTTTGTGAAGCGAACTATCTCAAGCCTCCGAATAGGATAATAGCTCGAAGTAGCTCGAAGTTATGTATTGAATATTTGAGTATTCGATGCCTATTACAGGGTGAGAAGAGGGGTATTTATAGGTAAAAAATCTAAGGAAAAGACCTTTTTACCCCTCTATTATAACCGACATAGTGGAAACTATGCAGTACCCCGAATAGGGCTAAAATGGTAAAATATGTTCGAAGAAGATAGATAAGGCAGATGTCCCGTCAGTCTTGTTGTTTCCCACTGCAGAGTTGGAGCCTTCGGAGGGTATCTTCGAACTAGGGTTCAGATGAACCCTTCGGCTTTGAACCTTCACCAATTCGGAGACAAATCTTTGGCTTAGAACTGTATGAGTTGTCTTTGTCTCTTGATCTTGAAGGTCCTGGGGATGCAGTATTTCCCCCAACACCTTTTTTCTAAGAACGTAGGACCTGCACTAGAGTTAAGTAGATCTCCCAAGACACGTGTGTGTCAAAGTGTGACCAAAAAACTCACCAACAGACGCATTACAAGATAACTCATTTGATGGATTGAAATGTCATTTAACTTATGTACCTTTGCTTGCTCTTCCTAGTTTCACTAAAAAATTTGAGATTGATTGTGATGCTTGTGGAATGTTGGGGACTAAGTTACTTTTTAGTACTACTTATCATCCTCAAACTGATGGTCAAACAGAGGTAGTAAATCACACTCTCTCCAGGGCGTCCTGAACGGAGAATAATGTATGGACCTTCCCACTTATTTCCTAATTTCCCTAGTGCTATAATGCTTCACAAAACTAGATGACCTGGCTTAAGTTCATTAAGCTTAACCTTCGGGTCAAACCAAGTCTTCGTTTGCTGTTGTTATTTCGACAGATTGGCGACAGCTCGAAGTCTTGTTTCTTTAGTTAAATCAAGCGAAGCTTGCCTTTCTCCTTCTATTTCAGGTTCGGTACTGCGAAGAATCCTCCTTTAAGCTACGTTGGCGTCATAGCTTCGTCTCCGAATAATAGTCTCAAAGGAGTGAAACCTGTGGACCTTGTTTGGGTGGTCCGAGTGGACCATAAGATCTTTGGGAGCACTTCGGTCCATAGCCCTTTTTCCAACCCTACTATTCTTCGATTCAACCCTAACAAGATATTACCATTGGCTCGTTCTACAGCTTCGTTAGACTGAGGATGGCGCACAGCAGCGAAGCATATTTGTATGCCAAGATCTTTGCCCTGAAGGCGAAATTATTACCACTCCGACACCTGCTCCAGATGCTTGGAAAGCTCCATCGGAGTATATGGTCCAAATTCATTCATTTGGTTTCTCTGGAGCCCATACTGCGGAGGGAGTCCATTCTGCCACAAAATCTGCCAACACCTGTGACTTGATTGCTGTCCTTGCCATGAAGGAGATGCCGAAGGGTGCTAATTCAACATCCCATTTTCCAATTCTTCCTGTAGAATCCTTTCTTCGGAGCATATCTCCTAAGGGATACGAAGTCATTATCAGAGCATAGATGAACTTCTCAAGCTCAGAATATCTTGTTTTTGCTCTAGACAATGCTTTGGATATAAAATAGACTGGATTCTGTACCAACTTCCCATTGAAATCACCTTCTCTGACAAGGACTGCACTGACAGCGGAGCCAGAAGCTGCAAGGTAGAGGAGTAGGGTTTCATCTGCAACAGGCACCGTGAGTGTAGCGAGGTTACTGAGATAATTCTTAATATCATAAAAACTCTTTTGACACTCCGGTGTCCATGCAAAATCTTCGGACCCTTTCAATGCTTTGAAAATGGGCAAATTTCTCTCCGCAGACCTTGCTAGGAACCTACTAAGTGCTGCAAGGCGGCTAGTTAGCTTTTGCACCTGCTTCAAATTTTCCGGAGGAGCCATCCTTTGTAATGCAGTTATTTGAGTAGGGCTAGCTTCGATCCCTCTTCTTGAAACTAGATACCCTAACAATTTTCCAGCCTGAGCCCTAAAGATACATTTTTGGGGTTAAGACGGACTCCACATGCCCGAAGGCTATTGAACGTTTCTACTAAGTCTATGCTATGTTGGTGCTTTAGAGCACTCTTTATTACAATGTCATCCATATAGGCTTCTACATTGCGGCCCATTTGATGACCTAGAGCTTTAGCAATTAACCTCAAAAAAGTTGCCCCGACATTTCTTAAGTCGAAAGGCATTCGTACATAGCACAAGACTCCTAACGGAATTACAAAACTTGTTTTGATTTCGTCTTCGCACTTTAACCAGATTTGATGATAGCCAGAATACTCGTTGAGGAAGCTTAATAACTCCGAACCAGCAGTGGATTCAACTAATTGATCAATTCGGGGCATGGAATAGGGGTCACGGGGGCATCCTTTATTCAAGGATGTAAAGTCAATACACATGCGACACTTCCCGGAAGATTTCTTCCTGACGAAGACTGGGTTGGCTAGCCACTCCGTATGAGCTACTTCTCTGATAATCCCAGCCTTCAGCAACTTTTCCACTTCAGCCTCAGCAAGGATGGCCCTTTCCGCAGATAACTTCCGGAGTCCTTGTCGGACAGGCCGAACCCTCGGGTTCACAAGCAAGCTATGTTCAATAATATCCCGACTGACTCCGGTAATGTCCTCATCAGACCATGCAAAGACATCCAAATTTTCTTCAACTACTTTTTCTAATGAAGTAGCGACTTCTGGAGGCAAATCCTTGCCAAACTGAAATGAATAGTCTTTGCCGTATTTGACAATAACCTTCGTTACAATCTCTCCTTTGGGGCTTGGTCTTGGGAAGGACTTCTTCGAAGGTTCGCCTGAAGCAAAGATATCCTCCGGGTTGCCTTGTACGTTGCTCACTTGTCTCGGGTCAAGAGGGGGGCCATGACCATATTCTGCTCTTCGCGCAGTGGCCTGATCTCTGAAGACAGTGAACACTCACGCTTGTGTGGGCATCTTCATACACAAATAATTATGATGCGCCATGGCTCTGAACTGATTCAACATGCCCCTCCCGAAGATAACATTATATGCATACGGGGCATCCACAACATCGAAAATCACCTCCTCTGTCCTGGCCAGTAGACCCTCGCCGAAAGCGACCTCCAGACCTATTTGGCCGAGGGCATCAAGAGGGGGTCCTGCGAAGCCTTGCAAAGGACGAGCTGTGGGGAGAAGATGCTTCTTGGAGATATAGAGCTAATCGAAGGCTTGGACGAAGATAATATATGCTAAACTCCCTCCGTCAATCAGCACTCTCCGGACTTCAGTCCTTGCTATGTCGACAGTAATAACAAGGGGATCTGCATGTGGAAACTTTATGCCAGCTGCATCATCTGTAGAGACAGATATCGGCACATGGGCCCACTCAGGCATGGTAGCTGCAGACGAAGAAGTTCCAATATGGCCCACTTCTCGGATATATTCTCTTCGCTGTCTCTTCGACATACTACCGAGAGTCCCTCCTCCGGAAATGGGGAGGTGTAGCGCCCCGATTTATCAAAATCGAGACATTATTGAATTTCCATAGAAAAACAATAATAACAAGAGGTTCATCATGCGAGGTGGCCGAGGTCGGTGAGGTCCTGGCGGTCACGATGGTGCGGTCGGCGCGGATGGAGAGGGGCTCCGATGATGGCGAGCGGTGGCTGGAGGCGGAACAGAAGGAATGCGCTAAAAAGTGAACTACGGGCGCTTTGTTCGGTCCTGGGTTGCGAGAGCGTGGGGGTCGAACGCGGCGGAGGCAGGGGGGTTTAAATAGGGTCACCGGCGGGGGTCGCATGCATGGAAAATTGAGGGGGAGACTTAACTCGCCGGCGAAGGCTCGGCCATGCATGCGTAGCGTTGATCCCGTGGTGTAATGACGAGGGTTAACAGGGGAAAACGGTCGGCTCAACGCGGGGGACCGAGTAATGGCGGCAATTTAATGGGGGACGGACCGGCGAGGCGGATCCGATGGCGAGGTCGTCGGCCGGCGCGATTTGGGGGCGGTGGCGCGAGGTTGACGATGGGCCTGACGAGTGGGGTCCACTGGCCAGCGAGCGCGGACGAGCGAGGGAGGCAGCTGACAGGTGGGGCCGTGGTGTCGGGCACGCGCGCGAGGGGAGGCAGTCGGCGCCGACAGGTGGGGTCAGGCTGTCAGCCTAAGGCGAGCGCGGGTGATGGGCTGGGCCAGCCGGGAGAGAGAGAAAGGAGGGAGAGGGCCCAATACTGTTTGAAACTATTTTCTGATTAAAAATAATTGCAGAAATTGATTTAAAATAATAGGGCTACTTCCATGCTTGGTAAAAATTTATAAAAATTCTCAAAAATATATCTTGGTCTTAGGATCATATACAAAAAGTTTCACCCCCTAATTTGGCCATCTACTCTATGCTGTAGTTCAATTGGGTATAAAGGGTATTTAAGGTATTTTCAGAATTATAAATTCTAAGAAATTGAATTTAATAATATTTTTATTGTATTGAAAATTTGGGGTGTTACAAACCTATCCCCCTTACAAAGAATCTCGTCCTCGAGATTGGAACGTTACTCGAATAACTCGGGGTATTGGGCTTTTAGTTCGTCTTCCTTTTCCCATGTTGCTTCTTCGACGGGATGGTTGTTCCATTGAACCTTGCAGAAGCGAACTACACGACTTCTGGTTACCCTTTCCTTTGATTCCAAGATCCTGATGGGTTTCTCTACGTAGGTCAAGTCTTCTTGGACATTGAGCTGCTGGAGGTCGGCTTGCTCGGTGGGTACACGGAGGCACTTTTTCAGCTGAGAGACGTGGAACACATCGTGAACTCCTGCCAAGGATGGAGGCAGTTCGAGTTGATATGCCACTTCTCCTTGTCATCGGAGGATCTGGAAAGGTCCGACGTAGCGGGGTGCTAGCTTGCCTTTCATAGTGAACCTTTGAGTGCCACGGAGGGGAGTGACCCGGAGATAGACATAATCGCCCTCCTCAAAGGCTAGGTCTCTCCGACGGTTGTCGGCATAGCTCTTTTGCCGAGATTGGGCTGCCTTCAATCGGTCTCTTATGGTCTTAACCTTCTCTTCAACTTCTCTTAATAGATCAGTCCCAAACAGTTGCGACTCTCCGGTTTGATCCCAGAGCAACAGCGTTCTGCACTTACGTCCATAGAGTGCTTCGAACGGGGACATTTGCAGGCTGGCTTGATAGCTGTTGTTGTAGGAGAACTCTGCATACGGTAAGTTCTTGTCCCACATTCCGCCAAAGTCTAGAGCACAAGCTCTAAGCATATCCTCCAATATCTGGTTGACCCTTTCGGTTTGACCGTCAGTCTGTGGATGATAGGCGGTGCTAAAGTTTAGCCGGGTGCCGAGTTCCTCTTGAAGGTTCTTCCAAAACTTGGAGGTAAACTGACTCCCGCGGTCAGATACAATCTTCTTAGGAACTCCGTGAAGGCACACGATCCGGGTCATATACAACTCAGCCAACTTGGCGACGGTGTAAGTTGTCTTGACTGGAACGAAGTGAGCTACCTTGGTGAGTCGGTCGACGATCACCCAGATAGAATCATGACCAGCTTGGGTCCTGGGCAGTCCCGTGATGAAGTCCATTCCTATCTCTTCCCACTTCCATTCAGGGACCTTGAGAGGTTGAAGAAGTCCGGCAGGCCTCTGATGCTCTGCCTTGACTCGTTGGCATGTGTCGCACTTGGCCACATACTCAGCTATTTCCCTCTTCATGCTGACCCACCAATATTTTTCCTTCAGGTCTTGATACATCTTTGTACTCCCGAGATGGATGGAGTATAGAGTATCGTGGGCTTCTTGAAGGATGAGGGTCTTCAACTCAGGTTTGTCGGGTACGCAGATCCGGTTTCCGAACCAGATGGTACCATGTTCGTCCTCGGAAAATCCGGGGGCTTTACCCTTCCTCATGTTCTGCTGGATCTCCAGGATGTCCGGGTCTTCCTTCTGCTTTTCTCGGATCTGGTCTATTAAGACAGGCCGAGACTCCAAGGCAGCGAGGTACGCTCGGGTGGTGATCCCTAGGTTTAGCCTTTCCATCTCCTTGTAAAGTAAAGGAGCTTGGTCCTGAATCATGATGGCATTGCAGTACCCTTTTCGACTAAGGGCGTCTACCACCACATTCGCTTTGCCTGGATGATAATGGATGCCCAAGTCGTAATCCTTAATCAGTTCCAACCATCTCCTTTGCCTGAGGTTCAGATCTGGTTGGGTGAATATGTACTTGAGGCTCTTGTGGTCGGTGAAGACCTCACACCGGTTCCCCACAAGGTAATGTCTCCATATCTTCAAGGCATGAACCACGGCTGCTAGTTCCAGGTCGTGGGTGGGGTAGTTCATCTCATGCGGTCTCAATTGCTGGGAGGCGTAGGATATCACTTTCCCTTCTTGCATTAAGACGCATCCCAATCCTTGACGAGAGGCATCACAGTAGACGTGGAAATCTTTCCGGATGTCTGGCAGAGTCAGAATAGGGGCTGACACTAGCTTCTTCTTGAGGGTCTGGAATCTTTCTTCACAGTCGGGGGTCCATTCAAACTTCACTTCCTTCTGCAAAAGTCTAGTCATAGGCTTGGCGATCTTGGAAAAATTCTCGATGAACCGGCGGTAGTATCCGGCCAATCCGAGAAAACTCCGGATCTCGGTCACGGTTGTGGGCTGCAGCCAGTTGGTTACCGCTTCAACGGTGGTTGGGTCCACTGCTATTCCTCCGGCAGATATAACATGGCCGAGGAACTTCACCTCAGACGACCAAAATTCGCATTTGTTGTATTTGGCGTACAGTTGCTGCTCCCTTAGCTTTCTGAGGGTCAGACGGAGGTGAGTCTTGTGTTCTTCCTTGGTCTTGGAGTAAACGAGGATATCGTCGATGAATACCACGATGAACTTGTCCAAGAACTCCATGAATACATTGTTCATCATGTTCATGAAAAAGGCCGGGACATTCGTGAGTCTGAACGACATCACAGTGTACTCGTAGAGTCCATAGCGGGAGGTGAAGGCAGTCTTGGGTATGTCTTCTTCCCTAATCCTCAATTGGTGATAACCTGACCTGAGGTCAATCTTGGAAAACACCGAGGATCCTTTCAGCTGATCGAACAGGTCGTCGATCCGAGGCAATGGGTACTTGTTCTTGATGGTTACGTCGTTCAAGGCTCTATAGTCCACGCACATCCTCTTGGTCTTGTCCTTCTTCATGGCAAATATAACCGGTGCACCCCAGGGTGAGGTACTCGGTCGAATATACCCTTTTTGCTCTAGGTCTTCGATGTTGCTCTTGACTTCAGCCAGTTCATTAGCGGCCATCCGGTACGGGCGCTTGGAGATTGGAGTGGTCCCAGGGACAAGTTCGATTCTGAATTCGATGTCCCGCTTGGGAGGCATTCCGGGTAGGTCTTCAGGGAAGACATCCGCAAACTCCTTGACTATGGGTACCTCTTCAAGAGCTATCGAGCGAAGGGATGCTCCGAGTGGTTTGCGACTGGTCATTCGAAAGGTGACGACCGCACCTTCAGGGTTGGTCACCGTGACGGATTTGTTAGCACAGTCGATCACTCCCTTGTGCTTCATCAACCAATCCATCCCTAGTATGAGGTCGAGTCCGGTGCATTGGATGAGGACTGGCTCGGCCCGAAACAGTACTCCTTGGATGTCAATTTGAACCTTAGGGCTGCACAAGCGGGCTAAGGTCTTATTGCCGGGAGTGGCAATCACCATGGGGATGGGTAGAGGGAGCACGTCCAGTTTGTTTGTTTTTGCAAACTCTTCCGAGACAAAGGAGTGGGTTGCTCCAGAGTCAAATAATATTACGGCTGGTACGGAATTCACAGTAAACGTACCGAGCATGACTTCAGGAGCCTCCTGAGCTTCCTCCGCGCTAACATGGTTGACGCGGGCACGAACCGCCTGGTTGGGTGCCGCGCCTTGAACCTCCTTGGGGTGAGGACACTGGTGCGAATAGTGCCCCTCCTTGCGGCAGTTGAAGCAGACAACCAGCCTCCCTTGGCGATCCTTCAAGATCGGGGCCTTGGCGGCTGGTGTCGGCTGAGCGGTCGGAGCTGGTGGAGCGGGGCGAGGATGCCCGGCGTTGGATCCACCGGCGGCGTGAGGTGGCCTGTAGGCGGACCGAGGATGGTAGACAGGTGCAGGTGGCGGAGGGACGAAGCGGGGCCTCTGAGAGTTCGCCTGCTGGTGCTTGAAGGCGATCATCTTCCTCTTCTTGAGGTCCAACCTGTTTTGCTCAGTCTCTTGGATGAGCGCTTTGTTGACCAGCCGTTGGAAGTCGGCGTAGTCGGTGGCGACGAGCTGGATGGACAGCTCATCCTTGAGTCCCCGGAGGAACTTGGCTTGGCGGAGGGCGTCGGTGCGCACTTCCTCCGGTGCGTAGCGGGCGAGGCGATTGAACTCATGGAGGTACTCCATGACGGTCCTGTTGCCTTGCTGCAGGTCGCGGAACTCCTGCTGTTTCACCGCGATGACACCGGCAGGGACGTGGGCGGCACGAAAGGCGATGGTGAATTCCGCCCAAGTCACCACGTGGTCCTCTGGCTGGGACTCACGATAGTTGTCCCACCATTCAGCGGCGGGACCCTGAAGCTGGTGAGTGGCAAAGGCCACTCGCTCCCGGTCGGTGCAAGGGAGGAGGTCGAGCTTCTTTCCGATGGTACGAAGCCAATCTCCGGCCTCCATCGGGTTGGTGGTGCTCGAGAAAATGGGCGTGCGCACGCGCAGAAACTCTGAGAGTTGCGGAGCGGGCGCGGGTGCTGGTGCGCGAGGGGCAGGTTCCCCGTTCTGCAGACGGTCCAACTGAGCCTATTGGTTCTGCATCTAAGTGAGGAGGGCGGTGATCAGTTGGTTCTGATTCGCCATCATCTCCGCCAAGGTGGGGTGGTTGGCGGAGGGCGACCCAGACTGAGGCGGGCCCGTTGCACCCCAGTTGGGTACAACACTCTCGGGCGCATCACGGCTTCCTCCTGCTCCGTTGTTGGAGCCGGTGTTCTGGTGGTCGGCCATCTTCTGAATTCATAAGGTTATAAAGCAAAATGTTGACAACACAATTAACAACAATAGTTTAAGCATATATAAATCAAGTGGTAAAATGTTCATTACAATCAAGATCTTATTCTACCCACAACACACTCGTCGTGGGTAGCACCACCTACAAAATTAAGCTTTTATTAAAGTAGCGACTCCTAACGCCTATTCGCCACCGGAGGCGGTCTCCGTGCTCTCGGAACCACGAGTACGCGGCTCCAGAGGGATGGTGGGTTCGAGAAAATTCTCGATGATGGAGTCGGAGACGAGGCCGGGGCGTGGTGCAGGGGCGCTGGTGGAGGGTCTGGCGGGGGAAGGTCGTGGCGGGATCCTCTTGGGGCGAGGGAGGGGCTCACGGATGGGTTTCTTCTTCCTGGGAAGAAGAGGAACCATCTCCACAATATCCTTCTGCAGCTGCATGATCTTGCGCTGCAGCTCGCCGTTCTGTTGGATCAAGTTCTTCGTCTCTTCACGAAGGAACTCAACCGCCTCATGGTGCTCGTCGGCGTCGAGCACCGCCTCGGTATGGAGATCGTCCATAGCCTGTAGAAGACACGACTGCCGGGCCATGACCGGATCACGCATGGAGTGAACTCCGAGGTAGATGCTACGGTGGGCGCCGGGAGTACGCTTCAGTACAAGCCGGAAGGACGAGTTCTGAAGACGATCATCGTAGATCATCCTCAACTCCATGAGGGCCTGGAGGGCGACTCGTTGCCACGCGACGTCGAAAGTCGGGCCTCCAAGTGCCGTGGTGTAGGGCGGCAAGTGTTCTCCGGAGCCGTGGACGGTGAGGGAGACGTCACAAGGTCCGGCGAACTCGTCGGGGTACACTCCTTGGAATTCAGGTTCGAAGAGGAACCCGAGGAAGGTGAGCATCATACGGAGCTCCCGGACGAAGCCCTCGTAGTGGCGGCAGTAGCTGTGCACTTGGTATACCGGCATCTACAAAACAACAAGTTGAATAAAAGTGAGGAGAGGAACAAAGTTTATAAAGTAGATTTTCGAGAAATAATTTCCTGTGGCTAATGGCTAGGCGGGTCTGTTTGGCTTCCTACAGTCAAGTCGGCTCTGATACCATCT
Organism: Zizania palustris; assembly: GCA_019279435.1. Taxonomy (NCBI): domain Eukaryota; kingdom Viridiplantae; phylum Streptophyta; class Magnoliopsida; order Poales; family Poaceae; genus Zizania; species Zizania palustris. The sequence continues at coordinate 2,830,662 of JAAALK010000289.1, read as the reverse complement.
TGTAGCGCCCCGATTTATCAAAATCGAGACATTATTGAATTTCCATAGAAAAACAATAATAACAAGAGGTTCATCATGCGACAATCGTACATACGACAAGTATTCATGGCACGCAGACCATATTTATTACATCAGAGTAAAAATTAAATAAGTAAACAAAAGCATGACGAACGTCTTCTTCAGGATCTTCTCTTGACTGGGTCGCTACTCCAGACCATCTTCATAATAGGCATCCTCTGAGGTGTTCAACGGGTATGAGTACAAAAAGTACTCAACAAGCCACCGCAAATGCAAGTAATAATGCAGGATAATAAACAAGGAAGGGTAATGGCTAACAGTGCGGAAAAGTACATTTTCAGTTATTGAATTTAGTGTAGTCAGATTTAATCATGCGGAAAAGTAAACGTGAGCATCAACAACACCATCTAACTCGAGGAGTACGTTTTACCTCCTCGCACAACAGTCCTTACATGTCAATCCATCATGCACATACATATTCAAAGTAATCTAACTGGGGAATGTCACGCAACCCGCCCTTGACCGTGGGCTCGGCTTTTTGAAAATATTTAAGACTCTGATCAGAGATGTACTACTGTACCCACAAGGCACGCACTCATCCCAAACGAGATGACCCATACCACGGGAACTCGTGCCAAAACCTCAACATGAAATGCTCCAAGCGATAACCACCCGCTCTAGGTTTCGCCGGCGCACCGGGCCGCATCCCGGCTAACGTCGCACCCCCTTTTGCGCCACATTGATACAAGTCACCCGTAGGTGCTACTTGACCCATCTCCAAATGGTGGCCTCGGTTTGGAACAATCCATACCTTAGTTAGGACTTACCCACTAGACTTGTGGTTAGTACGGAAGTGTATTGCAACGGATCCCTCAGACCGGTCCTTATAGTGCCCCGGGTGCTACCGACCAATGCCCTAGCTTGCACCCGGAACCCACCATGCATTCACTCACAACCACAACTCCAACACCGACAGAATTCCATAGATAAGAAACAATGGGGATCATATAGTAGAACCATGTACTACGACTCATTTTTATCCTATAGCGATCGTGTCAATACATTGGACACTAGCTAATAACATTTATCATATGGTGACAAGGAGTTTAGGCTAGAGAGCATGGCTTGGGTTGCACATCAAGGTCGGGGGATCCTAAATAAATATATTGTAAGGGTTCATTTGACTAATGCATATATAACCTATGGGTTTTAGTGATAGTTTAATCAAACATGGGTTCAATATGCTCAAAAGATTGGTTTGGTGACTTGCCTTGTTCAGCAAAGGGAGAGGGAGGGACTTCGGGGAAGTACTCCGGCTCCTCGACGGCGTCATAGTCTTTTTAATATAATAAAGTAAAATAAAATGAATACAACATTCAACCAAACAATATAACATCACACAATAATCACATAGGGTTAAGTTGGTTTGATTAAAAATAAATCAGGTTGTTAGGGTTCTGAAATTCAGTTTATAGATAATTTTAAAAGAAATTAAAATGAAGTGTTGTCCTTTGAAAAAGGGTTTTAAAAGTGGTTATTCTCATTTTTAAGTCCTCTAATAAATTTAAAATGAAAGTCCCATAGAAAACTTAGGGGTTTGTTCATATCAACAGGGAATAAATAAACACAAACTTTACTGGATTATAAATAATTTAAATTTACATTTTTAACCTAAGGGTATTTGAATGTTCATTTAAATAAACATGAAATGTCTAAAGTAAACCTACTGTTTTTATTGCATAAACATGTAGAGAATAATATTATGAATTTTCTGAAATTGGAATGGCAATTTTTTGAGTTCAAATGTGCCAGATATGAATTTTACAAGTTTTAAACCTTTTCTGGAATTTATTTTCAATTTTAAAACTCCTCGGGTCCACGGTGAGCCAGGCCCACGGTGAACCCGCGCACTGTGCGCGTGCACCGGGTCGATCTGGACCGTCGGATCCAGATCCGACGGGCGAGGACGGGGCGGGGGAGTTAAAGTGACGTGGACGGCCAGGATTAAAACGTTCGAACCGGTACGTGATGGACGCGCCAGATCAAACATGGGTTTTAAATACCAACGAACGCACGAGATCGCACCGTACCGCTTCACTCAGATCCGATGACCCGTATTAAACCGAACATATGATTTAATCCCTGGCGTTGGATCTGGATCGCACGGCCGGGATTGAATCCGGCACAGTGCGTGTCGGGGGGGTAAAGTACCCCTTCTTCCCCGACTCCGGCGATGCGAAGGTGAGCAATTCCGGCGACGGCGAGGGTTATCTAGTCTAGCTAGGACTAAAAACGGAAAGAGGGTACCGAGGGGAACAAGAGGGTGCCCTTGCGGTGATCCGGGGTCGACGGGGAGAGGTCGGCGACGAGCGGAGGCGGCGACGGCGATCCGGCGGGGTTCGTCGTCGACGGAGTGGTGGCCGAGGTCGGTGAGGTCCTGGCGGTCACGATGGTGCTGTCGGCGCGGATGGAGAGGGGCTCCGGCGATGGAACAGAAGGAATGCGCTAAAAAGTGAACTACGGGCGCTTTGTTCGGTCCTGGGTTGCGAGAGCGTGGGGGTCGAACGCGGCGGAGGCAGGGGGTTTAAATAGGGTCACCGGCGGGGGTCGCATGCATGGAAAATCGAGGGGGAGACTTAACTCGCCGGCGAAGGCTCGGCCATGCACGCGTAGCGTTGATCCCGTGGTGTAATGACGAGGGTTAACAGGGGAAAACGGTCGGCTCGACGCGGGGGACCGAGTAATGGCGGCAATTTAATGGGGGACGGACCGGCGAGGCGGATCCGAGGGCGAGGTCGTCGGCCGGCGCGATTTGGGGGCGGTGGCGCGAGGTTGATGACGGGCCTGACGAGTGGGGTCCACTGGCCAGCGAGCGCGGACGAGCGAGGGAGGCAGCTGACAGGTGGGGTCGTGGTGTCGGGCACGCGCACGAGGGGAGGCAGTCGGCGCCGACAGGTGGGGTCAGGCTGTCAGCCTAAGGCGAGCGCGGGTGATGGGCTGGGCCGGCCGGGAGAGAGAGAAAGGAGGGAGAGGGCCCAATACTGTTTGAAACTATTTTCTGATTAAAATAATTGCAGAAATTGATTTAAAATAATAGGGTTGCTTCCATGCTTGGTAAAAATTTATAAAAATTCTCAAAAATATATCTTGGTCTTAGGATCATATACAAAAAGTTTCACCCCCTAATTTGGCCATCTACTCTATGCTGTAGTTCAATTGGGTATAAAAGGGTATTTAAGGTATTTTCAGAATTATAAATTCTAAGAAATTGAATTTAATAATATTTTTATTGTATTGAAAATTTGGGGTGTTACAAACCTATCCCCCTTACAAAGAATCTCATCCTCGAGATTGGAACGTTACTCGAATAACTCGGGGTATTGGGCTTTTAGTTCGTCTTCCTTTTCCCATGTTGCTTCTTCGGCGGGATGGTTGTTCCATTGAACCTTGCAGAAGCGAACTACATGACTTCTGGTTACCCTTTCCTTTGATTCCAAGATCTTGATGGGTTTCTCTACGTAGGTCAAGTCTTCTTGGACATTGAGCTGCTGGAGGTCGGCTTGCTCGGTGGGTACATGGAGGCACTTCTTCAGCTGAGAGACGTGGAACACATCGTGAACTCCTGCCAAGGATGGAGGCAGTTCGAGTTGATATGCCACTTCTCCTTGTCGTCGGAGGATCTGGAAAGGTCCGACGTAGCGGGGTGCTAGCTTGCCTTTCATGGTGAACCTTTGAGTGCCACGGAGGGGAGTGACCCGGAGATAGACATAATCACCATCCTCAAAGGCTAGGTCTCTCCGACGGTTGTCGGCATAGCTCTTTTGCCGGGATTGGGCTGCCTTCAATCGGTCTCTTATGGTCTTAACCTTCTCTTCAGCTTCTCTTAATAGATCAGTCCCAAACAGTTGCGACTCTCCGGTTTGATCCCAGAGCAACGGCGTTCTGCACTTACGTCCATAGAGTGCTTTGAACGGGGACATTTGCAGGCTGGCTTGATAGCTGTTGTTGTAGGAGAACTCTGCATACGGTAAGTTCTTGTCCCACATTCCGCCAAAGTCTAGAGCACAAGCTCTAAGCATATCCTCCAATATCTGGTTGACCCTTTCGGTTTGACCGTCAGTCTGTGGATGATAGGCGGTGCTAAAGTTTAGTCGGGTGCCGAGTTCCTCTTGAAGGTTCTTCCAAAACTTGGAGGTAAACTGACTCCCGCGGTCAGATACAATCTTCTTAGGAACTCCGTGAAGGCACACGATCCGGGTCATATACAACTCAGCCAACTTGGCGACGGTGTAAGTTGTCTTGACTAGAACGAAGTGAGCTACCTTGGTGAGTCGGTCGACGATCACCCAGATAGAATCATGACCAGCTTGGGTCCTGGGCAGTCCCGTGATGAAGTCCATTCCTATCTCTTCCCACTTCCATTCAGGGACCTTGAGAGGTTGAAGAAGTCCGGCAGGCCTCTGATGCTCTGCCTTGACTCGTTGGCATGTGTCGCACTTGGCCACATACTCAGCTATTTCCCTCTTCATGCTGACCCACCAATATTTTTCCTTCAGGTCTTGATACATCTTTGTACTCCCGAGATGGATGGAGTATAGAGTATCGTGGGCTTCTTGAAGGATGAGGGTCTTCAACTCAGGTTTGTCGGGTACGCAGATCCGGTTTCCGAACCAGATGGTACCATGTTCGTCCTCGGAAAATCCGGGGGCTTTACCCTTCCTCATGTTCTGCTGGATCTCCAGGATGTCCGGGTCTTCCTTCTGCTTTTCTCGGATCTGGTCTATTAAGACAGGCCGAGACTCCAAGGCAGCGAGGTACGCTCGGGTGGTGATCCCTAGGTTTAGCCTTTCCATCTCCTTGTAAAGTAAAGGAGCTTGGTCCTGAATCATGATGGCATTGCAGTACCCTTTTCGACTAAGGGCGTCTACCACCACATTCGCTTTGCCTGGATGATAATGGATGCCCAAGTCGTAATCCTTAATCAGTTCCAACCATCTCCTTTGCCTGAGGTTCAGATCTGGTTGGGTGAATATGTACTTGAGGCTCTTGTGGTCGGTGAAGACCTCACACCGGTTCCCCACAAGGTAATGTCTCCATATCTTCAAGGCATGAACCACGGCTGCTAGTTCTAGGTCGTGGGTGGGGTAGTTCATCTCATGCGGTCTCAATTGCTGGGAGGCGTAGGATATCACTTTCCCTTCTTGCATTAAGACGCATCCCAATCCTTGACGAGAGGCATCACAGTAGACGTGGAAATCTTTCCGGATGTCTGGCAGAGTCAGAATAGGGGCTGACACTAGCTTCTTCTTGAGGGTCTGGAATCTTTCTTCACAGTCGGGGGTCCATTCAAACTTCACTTCCTTCTGCAAAAGTCTAGTCATAGGCTTGGCGATCTTGGAAAAATTCTCGATGAACCGGCGGTAGTATCCGGCCAATCCGAGAAAACTCCGGATCTCGGTCACGGTTGTGGGCTGCAGCCAGTTGGTTACCGCTTCATCGGTGGTTGGGTCCACTGCTATTCCTCCGGTAGATATAACATGGCCGAGGAACTTCACCTCAGACGACCAAAATTCGCATTTGCTGTATTTGGCGTACAGTTGCTGCTCCCTTAGCTTTCTGAGGGTCAGACGGAGGTGAGTCTTGTGTTCTTCCTTGGTCTTGGAGTAAACGAGGATATCGTCGATGAATACCACGATGAACTTGTCCAAGAACTCCATGAATACATTGTTCATCATGTTCATGAAAAAGGCCGGGGCATTCGTGAGTCCGAACGACATCACGGTGTACTCGTAGAGTCCATAGCGGGAGGTGAAGGCAGTCTTGGGTATGTCTTCTTCCCTAATCCTCAATTGGTGATAACCTGACCTGAGGTCAATCTTGGAAAACACCGAGGATCCTTTCAGCTGATCGAACAGGTCGTTGATCCGAGGCAATGGGTACTTGTTCTTGATGGTTACGTCGTTCAAGGCTCTATAGTCCACGCACATCCTCTTGGTCTTGTCCTTCTTCATGGCAAATATAACCGGTGCACCCCAGGGTGAGGTACTCGGTCGAATATACCCTTTTTGCTCTAGGTCTTCGATGTTGCTCTTGACTTCAGCCAGTTCATTAGCGGCCATCCGGTACGGGCGCTTGGAGATTGGAGTGGTCCCGGGGACAAGTTTGATTCTGAATTCGATGTCCCGCTTGGGAGGCATTCCGGGTAGGTCTTCAGGGAAGACATCCGCAAACTCCTTGACTATGGGTACCTCTTCAAGAGCTATCGAGCGAAGGGATGCTCCGAGTGGTTTGCGACTGGTCATTCGAAAGATGACGACCGCACCTTCAAGGTTGGTCACTGTGACGGATTTGTTGGCACAGTCGATCACTCCCTTGTGCTTCATCAACCAATCCATCCCTAGTATGAGGTCGAGTCCGGTGCATTGGATGAGGACTGGCTCGGCCCGAAACAGTACTCCTTGGATGTCAATTTGAACCTTAGGGTTGCACAAGCGGGCTAAGGTCTTATTGCCGGGAGTGGCAATCACCATGGGGATCGGTAGAGGGAGCACGTCCAGTTTGTTTGTTTTTGCAAACTCTTCCGAGACAAAGGAGTGGGTTGCTCCAGAGTCAAATAATATTATGGCTGGTACGGAATTCACAGTAAACGTACCGAGCACGACTTCAGGAGCCTCCTGAGCTTCCTCCGCGCTAACATGGTTGACGCGGGCACGAACCGCCTGCTTGGGTGCCGCGCCTTGAACCTGCTTGGGGTGAGGACACTGGTGCGAATAGTGCCCCTCCTTGCGGCAGTTGAAGCAGACAACCAGCCTCCCTTGGCGATCCTTCAAGATCGGGGCCTTGGCGGCTGGTGTCGGCTGAGCGGTCGGAGCTAGTGGAGCGGGGCGAGGATGCCCGACATTGGATCCACCAGCGGCGTGAGGTGGCCTGTAGGCGGGCCGAGGATGGTAGACGGGTGCAGGTGGCGGAGGGATGAAGCGGGGCCTCTGAGAGTTCGCCTGCTGGTGCTTGAAGGCGATCATCTTCCTCTTCTTGAGGTCCAACCTATTTTGCTCAGTCTCTTGGATGAGCGCTTTGTTGACCAGCCGTTGGAAGTCAGCATAGTCGGTGGCGACGAGCTGGATGGACAGCTCATCCTTGAGTCCCCGAAGGAACTTGGCTTGGTGGAGGGCGTCGGTGCGCACTTCCTCCGGTGCGTAGCGGGCGAGGCGATTGAACTCATGGAGGTACTCCATGACGGTCCTGTTGCCTTGCTGCAGGTCGCGGAACTACTGCTGTTTCACCGCGATGACACCGGCGGGGACGTGGGCGGCACGAAAGGCGATGGTGAATTCCGCCCAAGTCACCACGTGGTCCTCTGGCTGGGACTCACGATAGTTGTCCCACCATTCAGCGGCGGGACCCTAAAGCTGGTGAGTGGCGAAGGCCACTCACTCCCGGTCGGTGCTGGGGAGGAGGTCGAGCTTCTTTCCGATGGTACGAAGCCAATCTCCGGCCTCCATCGGGTTGGTGGTGCTCGAGAAAATGGGCGGGCGCACGTGCAGAAACTCCGAGAGTTGCGGAGCGGGCGCGGGTGCTGGTGCGCGAGGGGCAGGTTCCCCGTTCTGCAGACGGTCCAACTGAGCCTGTTGGTTCTGCATCTAAGTGAGGAGGGCGGTGATCAGTTGGTTCTGATTCGCCATCATCTCCGCCAAGGTGGGGTTGTTGGCGGAGGGCGACCCAGACTGACGCGGGCCCGTTGCACCCTAGTTGGGTACAACACCCTCGGGCGCATCACGGCTTCCTCCTGCTCCGTTGTTGGAGCCGGTGTTCTGGTGGTCGGCCATCTTCTGAATTCATAAGGTTATAAATCAAAATGTTGACAACACAATTAACAAGAATAGTTTAAGCATATATAAATCAAGTGGTAAAATGTTCATTACAATCAAGATCTTATTCTACCCACAACACACTCGTCGTGGGTAGCACCACCTACAAAATTAAGCTTTTATTAAAGTAGCGACTCCTAACGCCTATTCGCCACCGGAGGCGGTCTCCGTGCTCTCGGAACCACGAGTACGCGGCTCCAGAGGGATGGTGGGTTCGAGAAAATTCTCGATGATGGAGTCAGAGATGAGGCCGGGGCGTGGTGCAGGGGCGCTGGTGGAGGGTCTGGCGGGGGAGGGTCGTGGCGGGATCCTCTTGGGGCGAGGGAGGGGCTCACGGATCGGTTTCTTCTTCCTGGGAAGAAGAGGAACCATCTCCGCAATATCCTTCTGCAGCTGCATGATCTTGCGCTGCAGCTCGCCGTTCTGTTGGATCAAGTTCTTCGTCTCTTCACGAAGGAACTCAACCGCCTCATGGTGCTCGTCGGCGTCGAGCACCGCCTCGGTATGGAGATCGTCCATAGCCTGTAGAAGACACGACTGCCGGGCCATGACCGGATCACGCACGGAGTGAACTCCGAGGTACATGCTACGGTGGGCGCCGGGAGTACGCTTCGGTATAAGCCGGAAGGACGAGTTCTGAAGACGATCATCGTAGATCATCCTCAACTCCATGAGGGCCTGGAGGGCGACTCGTTGGCACGTGACGTCGAAAGTCGGGCCTCCAAGTGCCGTGGTGTAGGGCGGCAAGTGTTCTCCGGAGCCGTGGACGGTGAGGGAGACATCACAAGGTCCGGCGAACTCGTCGGGGTACACTCCTTGGAATTCGGGTTCGAAGAGGAACCCGAGGAAGGTGAGCATCATACGGAGCTCCCGGACGAAGCCCTCGTAGTGGCGGCAGTAGCTGTGCACTTGGTATACCGGCATCTACAAAACAACAAGTTGAATAAAAGTGAGGAGAGGAACAAAGTTTATAAAGTAGATTTTCGAGAAATAATTTCCTGTGGCTAATGGCTAGGCGGGTCTGTTTGGCTTCCTACAGTCAAGTCGGCTCTGATACCATCTTGTAGCGCCCCGATTTATCAAAATCGAGACATTATTGAATTTCCATAGAAAAACAATAATAACAAGAGGTTCATCATGCGACAATCGTACATACGACAAGTATTCATGGCACGCAGACCATATTTATTACATCAGAGTAAAAATTAAATAAGTAAACAAAAGCATGACGAACGTCTTCTTCAGGATCTTCTCTTGACTGGGTCGCTACTTCAGACCATCTTCATAATAGGCATCCTCTGAGGTGTTCAACGGGTATGAGTACAAAAAGTACTCAACAAGCCACCGCAAATGCAAGTAATAATGCAGGATAATAAACAAGGAAGGGTAATGGCTAATAGTGCGGAAAAGTACATTTTCAGTTATTGAATTTAGTGTAGTCAGATTTAATCATGCGGAAAAGTAAACGTGAGCATCAACAACACCATCTAACTCGAGGAGTACGTTTTACCTCCTCGCACAACAGTCCTTACATGTCAATCCATCATGCACATACATATTCAAAGTAATCTAACTGGGGAATGTCACGCAACCCGCCCTTGACCGTGGGCTCGGCTTTTTGAAAAGATTTAAGACTCTGATCAGAGATGTACTACTGTACCCACAAGGCACGCACTCATCCCAAACGAGATGACCCATACCACGGGAACTCATGCCAAAACCTCAACATGAAATGCTCCAAGCGATAACCACCCGCTCTAGATTTCGCCGGCGCGCCGGGCCGCATCCCGGCTAACGTCGCACCCCCTTTTGCGCCACATTGGTACAAGTCACCCGTAGGTGCTACTTGACCCATCTCCAAATGGTGGCCTCGGTTTGGAACAATCCATACCTTAGTTAGGACTTACCCACTAGACTTGTGGTTAGTACAGAAGTGTATTGCAACGGATCCCTCAGACCGGTCCTTATAGTGCCCCGGGTGCTACTGACCAATGCCCTAGCTTGCACCCGGAACCCACCATGCATTCACTCACAACCACAACTCCAACACCGACAGAATTCCATAGATAAGAAACAATGGGGATCATATAGTAGAACCATGTACTACGACTCATTTTTATCCTATAGCGATCGTGTCAATACATTGGACACTAGCTAATAACATTTATCATATGGTGACAAGGAGTTTAGGCTAGAGAGCATGGCTTGGGTTGCACATCAAGGTCGGGGGATCCTAAATAAATATATTGTAAGGGTTCATTTGACTAATGCATATATAACCTATGGGTTTTAGCGATAGTTTAATCAAACATGGGTTCAATATGCTCAAAAGATTGGTTTGGTGACTTGCCTTGTTCAGCAAAGGGAGAGGGAGGGACTCCGGGGAAGTACTCCGGCTCCTCGACGGCGTCGTAGTCTTTTTAATATAATAAAGTAAAATAAAATGAATACAACATTCAACCAAACAATATAACATCACATAATAATCACATAGGGTTAAGTTGGTTTGATTAAAAATAAATCAGGTTGTTAGGGTTCTGAAATTCAGTTTATAGATAATTTTAAAAGAAATTAAAATGAAGTGTTGTCCTTTGAAAAAGGGTTTTAAAAGTGGTTATTCTCATTTTTAAGTCCTCTAATAAATTTAAAATGAAAGTCCCATAGAAAACTTAGGGGTTTGTTCATATCAACAGGGAATAAATAAACACAAACTTTACTGGATTTTAAATAATTTAAATTTACATTTTTAACCTAAGGGTATTTGAATGTTCATTTAAATAAACATGAAATGTCTAAAGTAAACCTACTGTTTTTATTGCATAAACATGTAGAGAATAATATTATGAATTTTCTGAAATTGGAATGGCAATTTTTTTAGTTCAAATGTGCCAGATATGAATTTTACAAGTTTTAAACCTTTTCTGGAATTTATTTTCAATTTTAAAACTACTCGGGTCCACGGTGAGCCAGGCCCACGGTGAACCCGCGCACTGTGCGCGTGCACCGGGTCGATCTCGACCGTCGGATCCAGATCCGACGCATGAGGACGGGGCGGGGGAGTTAAAGTGACGTGGACGGCCAGGATTAAAACGTTCGAACCGGTACGTGATGGACGCGCCAGATCAAACATGGGTTTTAAATACCAACGAACACACGAGATCGCACCGTACCGCTTCACTCAGATCCGATGACCCGGATTAAACCGAACATATGATTTAATCCCTGGCGTTGGATCTGGATCGCACGGCCGGGATTGAATCCGGCACAGTGCATGTCGGGGGGGTAAAGTACCCCTTCTTCCCCGACTCCGGCGATGCGACGGTGAGCGATTCCGGCGACGGCGAGGGTTATCTAGTCTAGCTAGGACTAAAAACGGAAAGAGGGTACCGAGGGGAACAAGAGGGTACCCTTGCGGTGATCCGGGGTCGACGGGGTGAGGTCGGCGACGAGCGGAGGCGGCGAAGGCTTTCGGTCCCTTGGCGGCGACGGCGATCCGGCGGGATTCGTCGTCGACGGAGTGGTGGCCGAGGACGGTGAGGTCCTGGATGATGAGGACATCAGTACATCTACACCAGCAGCACCTTCTTCGGTGCCATCTCCTTCTAGGATAATCACGAGGGCCCGTGCAAGAGAGCTGAACTTCGTCATACTACTAAAGAATGAAGGCCCAGAAGAATAAACGCAGGCCTGCATAGATTCGGCCTTCCTAGGGGCGCCCCCCCTTTTTTGGTCGTCCACATTAGGGGGCTGCACCCACCTTCCCCCCTCTCTATTTAAATAGAGTCTTGTCATTCCTATAGACTCGAGTTTTGATTTACAATTAGCTTTTGCTACTTTCGACACGCGCCAAACAGCGCTGTCCTCGTGTGATTCAGAACTCCACCTTGAGTGATATTCATATTGCTCGCATCTCTTTCCTGTTCGTTCTTCGATTGCGAACAGGAAACGATCTTCGTGGTCAGGCTGATCTTGCATCCACAAGGTCGGTAACCACAGGGAGTTGGTTCAGCGATTGCATTGGCGCTTCGGGTTCGCTCGTCGTAGTCGGATCGTGAGGGTCTTCTTCCACCAAATCGAAGTTATCTCCACTCACCGAAAGATCGGGCACTTCAGCTCTATCATGTGGTATCAGATTTTCCGGGTTGATCGGTGAGTTTATCGAGTGTTTGTCCCTTCCTACGTCCACAAAACCAAAACAAAAAAATATATTTCAGGTTAGATCCTTGTCCCAGCACCTTTTTGAGCCTTGCACTATCTTTCAATAATTTGCTTTGTTGAATTTGTGTGCTTACGCGTGTCAATTGTTGCTGGTTACTTGTGCATCTTCATCTGCATATCACGCAAACCCCCTGGCCGTGCGCCCCTCCCTTCCCTGCCTTGTGTGTTATTTGGCAAGTTACAAAAAAAATATAGGTTGCCTCATTCTGCTCAACCTCATTTGAGAAAGTTTTGGTTGCCTTCCATACAAAGGGTAGTCAATTATTGCTGGTTGCCTAATATTGATCACACTCATTTGAGAAAGTTTTGGTTGCCTTCCATACAAAGGGCAATCAATTATTGCTGGTTGCCTACTATTGATCACACTCATTTAAGAAAGTTTTGGTCGCCTACCATACAAAGTGCAGATTGCTTCATTTCCGAAATTCTTGATCACCTACCATACAAAGGGCCGTCCATTATTGCTGGTTGCCTATTTTTACTTGCAAGTTTCTCCGGATAAAAAAAACGAAAAAAAAAGAAAAAACAAAGAAGAAAAAAAAAAGAGAAAAGAAAGAAAGGAGAAAAACAGCAAGGAGGCGACCCCCCCTGGCCGTGCGCCCTCCCCCTTTTCCATCCCTGCTCACCTCTTCGGTTTTCCTTTTTTTGTACCGCCTTTTGCACTTTGTTTCCAGCAGCTTTTGGTTACGTCTTTGGCACTATAATTCAACCTCGCATTATTGTTTGATTGTGCTAATCCTTGTTTTGAGTGCAGCCTACCTAGAACCCCACATAGTTCTACAACGAGCAGATTTTGTTTCTCCAAGCAATCGCTGCTCCAATCTTTCGCCGGTTCCACCTGTTGGTTGCAGGTCACCCCTGTGTGCTTGGTAAGAACGGATAAGAATTTGATAACAGCACGTCTGTGAGCGACCAATCCACATCCGTGTTGTCGTAGGTTTTTGCTTTGTGTTTGCACTAACTATGGCAGGCAACGACGAAACGAAGGATGCACAACTGCTGGATGTACGGGCACAGGTTGATGGCCTTGCCGCGGACATGACAACGATGCATGAGCGGTTTGATTCTACGATCACTTCGTCGACCGAGCGGTTCGACCAGATCGACCTCGCTCAGACGGCCATGGTGACCACGCTCGACACCATCATGTCACGACTCGATGCGTTAACTTCATCGCTCACCGAATTACAAAAGGATTATGGTGGCGATACGGAGTAGGACGATGGACCTCGCCACGGTCGTGCACGTCGCGTGGTACGTCATTCCCCTCACGATTCATTTGCTAAGATTAAATTTAAAATTCCATCTTTTAATGGCAAATATGATCCTGCTGCTTATCTTGATTGGGAACTAGAGGTCGATCAGAAATTTTCATGACATGATATTCCTGCTCATTCTCAAGTCAAAGCTGCTATTAGTGAATTTACTGATTTTGCTTTAATATGGTGGCGTGAATATAAACTAACACATACTACTGCTACACCCATCACTTGGACTCAATTAAAAGCTGCTATGCGACACAGATTTGTTCCTTCATATTTTGCGCGAGATTTGCTAAAGAAAATGCAGAGTTTTCGACAAGGACAGCAATCTGTCGAGGACTACTATCAAGAGCTCCAAAAGGGTATGATTCGTTGTGGTTTGTTTGAGACAGATGAAGCTGCGATGGCCCGTTTTCATGGTGGTTTGAATAGAGAAATTCAGGACATCCTTGATTATAAGGAATATTCTGATATGGCCACATTGTTTGCATATGCTTGCAAAGCTGAACGTGAAGTGCAGGGACGCTGCTCGAAGACATATCCTAACTCTTTTGCAGGTAGAGGCACAGCAATCAATCCAGCATCTACTCCGCCTACACCATCCACGATCAGCACTCCATCGCGCGAAACGACGGCCAAGCCTACCACATCCTCGTCCCTAGGCGCTGCCTTCCACAGGACGTACACGGGATATTCGGTGCTATCGTTGCCACGGACTTGGACACGTGAGTCGGGACTGTCCAAACAAGCGTATTTTGCTCATACGTGACAATGGTGAGTATTCATCCGCTAGTGATTCCGAGGAAACCCAACATACTATGCTTGCCACTGACCATGCAGCAAAAACAGAGGTACATGTCGATCCCGGCGACGCCGATAAGTATGAGAGTCTTGTTGTGCAGCGTGTTCTTAGCACACAGGTCACCACGTCTGAGAAAAACCAACGGCACACACTTTTCCACACCAAAGGTGTTGTACAAGAACGGTCGATTCGCATCATCATCGACAGTGGCAGCTGCAACAACTTGGCAAGCACAGCTTTGGTCGAGAAGTTGTCCCTGCCCACTCGTAAGCACCCAAACCCGTATCACATTCAATGGCTTAATGATGGTGGGAAAATTAGAATCACACGTTCGGTACGCGTTCCTTTTTCATTGGGCTCTTATTCTGATTGTGCTGATTGTGATGTTGTTCCGATGGAAGCATGCTCTTTGTTACTTGGTAGACCTTGGCAATATGATACTGATAGTGTACATCATGGTCGTTCGAATCATTATTCCTTCTTGTTTAAAGGTCAGAAAATAATTATACATCCAATGACCCCCGACCAAATTTTTAAAGATGATCTTGCTAGGGCTACTAAAGCGGCAAAACCACTAGCACCCCAACCAGCCGCCAATGTTACTTCTGAAATCAAGTTGAATGCGCCTGTCTTGCTTGCTACACGTGCTGATTTTGAGGATTTACGCAATGATCATTTGCCCTGCTATGCACTTGTCTGTTCTAGTATGCTCGCTGCCCTTGATGCTCCCCCGTCTTTGGATATTCCCCCCGCTGTTTCTAACCTTTTGCAGGAGTACGCTGATGTGTTTCCCACAGACTTACCCTCGGGTCTCCCTCCACTCCGTGGTATTGAGCACCAGATTGACCTCATCCCCGGCGCCCAACTACCTAACCGCACCCCATACCGCACGAATCCGGATGAGACGAAGGAGATCCAGCGCCAGGTGCAGGCGTTGCTTGATAAGGGGTACATTCGTGAATCTCTTAGCCCTTGCTCGGTTCCTGTTTTACTTGTACCGAAAAAAGATGGGTCATGGCGTATGTGTGTAGACTGTCGCGCTATTAATAACATCACCATTCGTTATCGATATCCTATACCACGCCTTGATGATATGCTAGATGAACTTAGTGGTGCCATGATTTTCACTAAGATTGATTTACGTAGTGGCTACCATCAGATTCGTATGAAATTAGGAGATGAATGGAAAACGGCTTTTAAAACAAAATTTGGCTTATATGAATGGTTGGTTATGCCGTTTGGATTGACTAATGCTCCTAGCACCTTTATGCGCTTGATGAATGAAGTTCTTAGACCCTTCATAGGACTGTTTGTTGTTGTCTACTTCGATGATATCCTTATTTACAGCAAGACTATGGAAGAGCAGTTGGAACATTTGAGTGCTGTTTTTGATGCCTTGCGTGCTGCCCGCTTGTTTGCTAATATGGAAAAATGCATCTTTTGCACACAACGCGTCTCGTTTCTTGGTTATGTTGTTACCCCACAGGGCATCGAGGTGGATAGCAGCAAGGTTGATGCAATTCGGGAATGGCCCACGCCGACAACGGTCACACAGATTCGGAGTTTTCTTGGACTTGCAGGTTTTTACCGTCGGTTCGTACGTGATTTTAGCTCCATTGCAGCACCTCTACATGAGCTTACAAAGAAAGGTGTGCCATTTGCTTGGGGCGACTCGCAGGAGGTAGCGTTCAGCACTTTGAAAGATAAGTTAACACATGCCCCCCTCTTGCAATTGCCTGATTTTACTAAAGTATTTGAGCTTGAATGTGATGCTAGCGGGATTGGATTAGGTGCTGTTTTGTTACAAGAGGGAAAACCGGTTGTGTATTTCAGTGAAAAATTAAGCGGTGCTAGCTTGTGATATTCTACTTATGATAAGGAGCTTTATGCTTTAGTCCGCACTTTGCACACATGGCAGCACTATCTTTGGCATCGTGAGTTCATAATTCATTCTGATCATGAGGCCTTGAAACATATTCGTACCCAAACAAATCTGAACCGTCGTCATGCTAGTTGGGTAGAATTCATCGAGTCTTTTCCTTATATTATTAAACACAAGAACGGGAAGGAGAATGTCATTGCTGATGCGTTGTCTCGTAGATATACCATGCTTTCACAGCTCGATTTTCAAATTTTTGGTTTGCAAACTGTGAAGGATCAATATGTCAACGATGCTGATTTTAAAGATGTTCTAACTCATTGCACGCCCGGCAAACCTTGGGGTCAATTCCACATGCAGGATGGGTTCCTGTTTCGCGCTAACAAGCTGTGTATTCCAGCAAGCTCGGTTCGTCTTTTGTTGTTACAGGAGGCACATGGTGGTGGTCTCATGGGATATTTTGGTGCCCACAAGACGCACGAGGTGCTGGCCGCACATTTCTTTTGGCCCCGGATGCGCCGTGATGTCAAGCGCCTTGTTGCACGCTGCACTACATGTCAAAAAGCTAAGTCCCGGTTGAACAACCATGGTTTGTATATGCCTTTGCCTGTCCCTACTTCCCCTTGGCTTGATATTTCTATGGACTTTGTTTTGGGATTGCCTAGAACTAAGAAGGGGAGGGATAGCATTTTTGTGGTTGTTGATAGATTTTCCAAAATGGCGCATTTTATACCTTGTCATAAAACTGATGATGCTCGCACTGTTGCTGAATTGTTCTTTCGAGAGATTATTCGTTTGCATGGCATTCCAAATACAATAGTCTCAGATCGTGATGCTAAGTTTCTCAGTCATTTTTGGCGATCTCTGTGGAATAAAGTGGGAACTAAATTGCTGTTTAGCACAACTTGTCATCCTCAAACTGATGGGCAAACTGAGGTAGTTAATAGAACCTTGTCAACCATGCTTAGGGCTGTTTTCGATAAAAATTTGCGACGTTGGGAGGATTGCTTGCCTCATATTGAATTTGCTTATAATCATGCCACACACTCTTCTACAAAGATGTGCCCTTTTCAGATTGTTTATGGTTACATTCCTCGAGCACCTATTGATTTGTTCGCCCTTGATGCTGCGGAAGCTCCACATCTCGATGCAGTTGCCCATGTTGAACAAATGATTGACCTTCATGCACAAACACACCAAAACATTGCTGCTGCTAATGCTAAAAATCAAGTTGCTGGTAGTAAAGGAAGAAAACATGTTACTTTTGCACCTGGTGATTTGGTTTGGTTGCATTTACGAAAGGATAGTTTCCCTAATTTGCGCCGTTCTAAATTGATGCCTCGTGCTGCTGGTCCTTTTAAAGTGCTAACCAAGATTAATGATAATGCTTATATC
The DNA here is from genome assembly GCA_019279435.1 of Zizania palustris. Lineage (NCBI taxonomy): Eukaryota > Viridiplantae > Streptophyta > Magnoliopsida > Poales > Poaceae > Zizania > Zizania palustris. Next base: position 2,813,220 of record JAAALK010000289.1, on the reverse strand, counting down.
CTTGACCTACCTACGGAGTTTGGTGTTTCCACTAGTTTTAATGTTGCAGATTTGAGACCATATGCGGGCGAGGATGAGGAGTTGCCGTCGAGGACGACTTCGATTCTAAAAGGGGAGGATGATGAGGACATCAGTACATCTACACCAGCAGCACCTTCTTCGGTGCCATCTCCTTCTAGGATAATCACGAGGGCCCGTGCAAGAGAGCTGAACTTCGTCATACTACTAAAGAATGAAGGCCCAGAAGAATAAACGCAGGCCTGCATAGATTCGGCCTTCCTAGGGGCGCCCCCCCTTTTTTGGTCGTCCACATTAGGGGGCTGCACCCACCTTCCCCCCCTCTCTATTTAAATAGAGTCTTGTCATTCCTATAGACTCGAGTTTTGATTTACAATTAGCTTTTGCTACTTTCGACACGCGCCAAACAGCGCTGTCCTCGTGTGATTCAGAACTCCACCTTGAGTGATATTCATATTGCTCGCATCTCTTTCTTGTTCGTTCTTCGATTGCGAACAGGAAACGATCTTCGTGATCAGGCTGATCTTGCATCCACAAGGTCGGTAACCACAGGGAGTTGGTTCAGTGATTGCATTGGCGCTTCGGGTTCGCTCGTCGTAGTCGGATCGTGAGGGTCTTCTTCCACCAAATCGAAGTTATCTCCACTCACCAAAAGATCGGGCACTTCAGCTCTATCACTGGCGGTCACGACGGTGCGGTCGGCGCGGATGGAGAGGGGCTCCGGCGATGGCCAGTGGTGGCTGGAGGCGGAACAGAAGGAATGCGCTAAAAAGTGAACTACGGGCGCTTTGTTCGGTCCTGGGTTGCGAGAGCGTGGGGGTCGAACGCGGCGGAGGCAGGGGTTTAAATAGGGTCACCGGCGGGGGTCGCATGCATGGAAAATCGAGGGGGAGACTTAACTCGCCGGCGAAGGCTCGGCCATGCACGCGTAGCGTTGATCCCGTGGTGTAATGACGAGGGTTAACGGGGGAAAACGGTCGGCTCGACGCGGGGGACCGAGTAATGGCGGCAATTTAATGGGGGACGGACCGGTGAGGCGGATCCGAGGGCGAGGTCGTCGGCCAGCGCGATTTGGGGGCGGTGGCGCGAGGTTGACGATGGGCCTGACGAGTGGGGTCCACTGGCCAGCGAGCGCGGACGAGCGAGGGAGGCAGCTGACAGGTGGGGCCGTGGTGTCGGGCGCGCGCGCGAGGGGAGGCAGTCGGCGCCGACAGGTGGGGTCAGGCTGTCAGCCTAAGGCGAGCGCGGGTGATGGGCTGGGCTGGCCGGGAGAGAGAGAGAAAGGAGGGAGAGGGCCCAATACTGTTTGAAACTATTTTCTGATTAAAAATAATTGCAGAAATTGATTTAAAATAATAGGGCTACTTTCATGCTTGGTAAAAATTTATAAAAATTCTCAAAAATATATCTTGGTCTTAGGATCATATACAAAAAGTTTCACCCCCTAATTTGGCCATCTACTCTATGTTGTAGTTCAATTGGGTATAAAAGGGTATTTAAGGTATTTTCAGAATTATAAATTCTAAGAAATTGAATTTAATAATATTTTTATTGTATTGAAAATTTGGGGTGTTACAGGAGGACTACTCTTTTTCCTCGATCTTGACCATCTTCCTACTTCGGATGTGTCATAATATTGACCACCGAAGGTTGCCTTGCAGGGTCGAAGTTGTCTATATGTGCCACAGCTTGGACAGGCTCCGGACGCACCTCGGAAGGAACTCGGTCAGTAGTGCCTCGACCCGAGGTTCTTTCAAGGTACTCGCCTCTTAAAGCGAGTATAGACTTACACGCATTAGTTGTGTGACTTCGATTCTCACCATGGACGCAGCAGAAGAAGGCCTGGGCTTTGCCAGCCGTCTTCCCTGGCGGCCTCCAGCCGCTGGTCTTGCTTCTCGAAGCTTGTGAAGTCTTAGGGGCAAATTTCTGCGGAGGTGCAATGTTCAAGACTTCTGAACGAGGATGCTTTTGCCCCCGACGCATGTCATGCTGGACTTTGAAGTTAGGCCCCTATGAAAGTATTGAAGTCTTCACTTCCAACATGACTTCTTGCAGGATTGACGAAGTTGAAGCAGTTCTCCTAAGCCACCCTTCTTCTGACCTAGCATACTCTTCAAAATAAGACATCAGCTGAGCAACAGAGGATATCTGTTTCCGATGAAGTTTATCAAGGAGGCCTGCATGTGTAACTCCCTCTCGAGCTGCATCAACTACGGAGGACGTAGTCAACCCTTGAATTTGTGACTTCGTATGGGCGAAGCGCTTGAAAAATTGTCTTAAAGTCTCTCCAGGCAACTGCTTCACCTGGAAAAGACTTCCTATAGACATTGGGGGTACGAAGGTACCCTGAAAGTTACTTATGAACTTCTTCCTTAATTGCTCCCAGGTTCTAATTGACCCTGGCTTCAGGGACCAAAACCACCGCAAAGCCACCCCTTCGAGAGCAAGAGGGAAACACTTGGCCATGGTGTCTCGCACTCCTCCACTGGCCTCAATTGCCAACGCATAAGAACGGGAGAACTCCCCGGGGTCCTCGTCTCTAGAATACTTGCAGAGCTTCGAAGTTTTAAACTTAGGATCGAAGCGCACTTTCTGCAACTCGGGGTGCAGTGGAGACTCGCTATCGAAGGAAGCGTTCTCCGGGGCTTCGGGATAAGGAAGCTCGTCGTCTTGGGGAACTTCGGGAATGACCGGGGTGGCCTGAGAACGAAGCCTATCTGCGACGTCTTGCCTCCACCTCGCCACTTCGGCTTGGAGATTGGCCATTTGGGCTACCATGTCACCAAGACCATCTTCATCTCCTCCGGAAGGACCTTCTAGGTCTTGAGAACTGTACGTATCAATTCGAAGCGTGATCGGAGCTGGAGATGGGACTCCGGCTGGCCGAAGTATAGATGGAGTTGGAGGAACTCCGTATGCTCGAGGAAGGGGAATCCCTGCGGGGGTCTGAGGTGGAGGAATTACCGAAGGTCCTCCGACCTCGACTATGTTCGAAGATCTTACTCCGGAGGTCCGAGGGGACCTCCGAGTAGGACTACCACCTGAACTCCGCTTGGGAGGCATGGTTTGAGAACTTGGTAGAGAACGAAGTTTTTTGGACTAAGATCCCCACGGACGGCGCCAACTGTTGGCGTAAAAGATTACGCTAACAGGTTTCTAGAGATTAGAAACTAACAAACGAAGTGTTTGTGAAGTGAACTATTTCAAGCCTCCGAATTGGATAATAGCTCAAAGCAGTTCGAAGATGTGTATTGAATAACTCAATATTCGATGATCATTAAAGGGTAAAACGGGGGGTATTTATAGGTCAAAATCTTAAGGAAAAGACCTTTTTACCCCTCTATTACAACCGACATAGTGGAAACTTGATACGAGAATGCGCCCAACCTTCACGGCGTGGAATCTAAGATACTCGTGAAACCTGACGAGTCTTGTGCAGCCAACCGTTGCATGTGCAACAAACTGCAGCATGGAGTTCGCCCAACCTCACGTTGTCCACTCAACCAAGTCAAGCGGATTACAATCCTCGTTGCAATCACAAAGGGCTTGCAAGAACAACGGGAAGGAATGCACAATTCTCAGAGATGTTTCAGGTAGTAGCTAGAACACTCAAGAACATGCATAAAGCATAGTTGTTTCATTCTCCAAAATTCTGTTCCCTCTACACATTGAGAAAGATCCTATTATATAGAAGGGATTGAGAGGAAGATGGAGAGGTGTTCAGGATGTTTTACATGGCATTAAGCCAATATTGGTGCGCAGCACCCTAATTAGAGCAAATGAAACGTTTGGCAGTTTCTGTTCTCCACATTACGTCGGCGATAACTCTCTATTCTGGTGGACTTATTGGATGAGGCCAGATCCGTTGGAAAGCTTATGAAGTAAGCGTTCCAAGCTGTGGTCGAACACATTTATTGGATTTAATATGCGATTTCTATGAGCATTTTACTTCATACTGGTCACTTGAATCCGAAAGGGTTTTCATTGCATTCATTGCTTGATTGATGGTTGTTGATGAAGTGCTACTCCTTTGGCCACTCTTCAACGTTGTCATACCTAAGAATAATTAAATTACGAGCATTAGGTAGCAACTTATTTTCATGTGTAATGCTATTCTTATTTAGGAGCGAGTTCACCTGTTGATTTATTTGCTTTGCACGAGCGCGAGTTATTACTCCTTCAAAATGATTTGGAATTTCTTGATCATTGGGGGAAAGAAATGTTTTTGATGCTAGGCTGTCCGTATCATCCTCCCCTTCTTGAAAAGGAGTCGTCCTCGACTCTATTTGTTCTGGTCCAAAAAATAGTGACAAATCAGCAACATTGAAAGTAGTACTCATATTATAGTTATCTTCAGGAAGCTCAATCTTGTAGGCATTGTCATTTATCTTCTCTAACACTTTGAATGGACCATCAGCACGTTGCATAAGTTTGGACTTGCGCATCTCTGGAAAACGCTCTTTGCGTAAATGCACCCAAACTAAATCTCCTGGTTTGAAAAGCATCTTCTTTCTTCCTTTGTTTGCCTTTTGAGCAAAATAGTGTGCCTTCTTCTCTATAACTTCCTTGGTCTTCAGATGCATAGCTTTCACAAACTCTGCACGCTTTGTTGCCTCCATGTTTGCTCTCTCTTGAAAAGGAAGTGGCAGCAAATCAAGTGGTGTGATTGGCTTAAAACCATACACCACTTCAAACGGGCACAATTGTGTTGTTGAGTGAACAGCTCTATTGTATGCAAATTCAACATGTGGAAGGCAGTCCTTCCATTCTTTCAAGTTCTTCTTAATCATTGTTCGCAGCAACATGGAGAGTGTACAGTTTACCACCTCTGTTTGACCATCAGTTTGCGGGTGACAAGTTGTTGAAAATAGCAATTTTGTGCCATGCTTGGCCCACAATGTCTTCCAAAAGTAACTCATAAACTTCACATCACGATCTGAAACAATGGTTCTAGGCATCCCGTGCAATCTCACAATTTCCCTAAAAAATAAATCAGCAATATGTGAAGCATCGTTAGTCTTGTGACCAGGAATAAAGTGTGCCATTTTAGAAAACCTATCCACGGTTACAAATATGGAGTCTCTCCCCCTCTTTGTCCTAGGCAATCCCACAATAAAGTCCATGCTAATATCTTCCCAAGGTGCACTAGGAACAGGAAGTGGAGTATACAAACCATGTGGGTTAAGTTTGGACTTAGCTTTATGGCATGTGGCACAACGCTGCACAAATCGTTCAACATCTCTCCGCATCTTTGGCCAATAAAAATTATTGGACAGCATGGCCAAAGTCTTTTCTCTCCCAAAATGTCCCATTAAACCACCGCCATGTGATTCCTGCAACAACAGCAAACGTACGGACGAATCTGGAACACATAGCTTGTTAGCATGGAACAAGAACCCATCATAAACATGAAATTTTTTCCAGCCTTTCCCATCATTACATTTAGTGTACGGTTCAACAAATTCTTTATCTACAACATACAAATCTTTCAAACTTTCCAAACCTGGAATGTTAATATCAAGTTGAGATAAAAGAACAATCCTACGAGACAACGCATCAGCAACCACATTTTCTTTGCCATTCTTGTATTTCACAATGTATGGGAAAGATTCAATAAATTCAACCCATTTAGCATGTCTACGGTTCAGTTTAGCTTGCCCTCTCAAATATTTTAGTGCTTCATGATCAGAATGTATGATAAATTCTTTGGGCAATAGATAATGTTGCCAAGTGTCTAGAACACGGACCAAAGCATACAACTCTTTGTCATAAATAGGATAATTTAATTGAGCACCACCAAGTTTCTCGCTAAAATATGCTACTGGTTTTCCTTCTTGTATCAAAACACCACCAATACCAAAACCACTAGCATCACATTCAATTTCAAATGGTTTGTCAAAATCAGGCAAAACAAGCAAAGGTGCTTCAGTGAGGCATTTCTTAAGTTCTTGAAATGCTTTTTCTTGTGACTTACCCCAAACAAACTCAACACCTTTCTTGGTGAGCTCATTTAAAGGTGCAGCGATGGTGCTGAAATTCTTCACAAAATGTCGATAGAACCCAGCAAGACCATGAAAGCTTCTCACTTGACTGACATTGACAGGTGTTGGCCAATTCTTGATTGCTTCAACTTTAGATTCATCCACTTCTACTCTCTGTGCAGAAATAACAAAACCCAAAAAGACAACCTTGCTTGTGCAAAATGTGCATTTCTCCTTGTTAGCATACAACTTTTTAGATCGAAGTACTTGCAGCACTTGTACAATATGGTCAACATGCTCTTCTTTGCTACGACTATATATTAGAATGTCATCGAAATAAACCATAACAAATTTTCCAATGAATGCTCTCAAAACATGATTCATTAGTCTCATGAATGTACTAGGTGCGTTAGTTAAACCGAAAGGCATCACTAGCCACTCATACAAACCAAATTTTGTTTTGAATGCAGTTTTCCACTCATCACCCTCTTTCATTCTTATTTGATGATACCCACTACGCAAATCGATTTTTGAGAAAATACCAGCACCACTTAATTCATCAAGCATATCGTCTAACCTAGTAATAGGATGTCAGTATCTAATTGTGATGTTGTTAATTGCTCTACAGTCTACACACATGCACCATGTACCATCTTTCTTAGGAACTAGAATAACAAGAACTGCACAAGGACTAAGGCTTTCACGAACATACCCTTTTTCAAGAAGTGCTTGTACTTGTCGTTGTATTTCTTTCGTGTCCTCCGGATTGGCTCGGTACGAAGGTCTGTTTGGAAGAGATGCTCCTGGTATAAGGTCGATTTGATGTTCAATACCTCGAAGTGGGGGAAGACCAGCTGGTATTTCTTCTGGAAAAACATCACCAAACTCCTGCAAAACATTTGTGATGGCACTTGGAAGAGAGGAGATATCATTAGTAGAAAACAATACATCTTTGTATACTAGCACAAAATGCACACAATTTGAGTTTTTATTTATTTCTCTTAGTTCTGATTTAGTGGCTAGCATAACTAACTTTTGTTTCTCACCCATTTTATTCTCATTCTCATTTGATTTGTAACTCTCATTTCCAGAATTGGCTTTCTCATTTTTATTTTTCTCTTGCTCCTTAATACTTCCAACATTTACCTCATTTTTTTGCATTGTATCAGCATAAATTTGAGTAAGAGACATTGGTCGAAGGACAAATTCTTTGTTGTTCCACTTAAATGAATACTGATTAGTGCGACCATCATGTAGAATGCCACGATCAAATTGCCATGGTCGACCTAGCAGCAAATGACAAACTGTCATAGGAACAACATCACATTCTACCGTATCATTATACTCACCAATTTTGAAAGGCACCTTCACCATATGTTGAATCTTCACTTCTCCACAATCATTCAACCACTGTACATGGTATGGATGCGGGTGTCGTAGCTGTTTCAATCCAAGTTTTTCACACATTTCTTTGCTAGCTAAATTATGACAGCTTCCACCATCTATGATCACCTTACATACATGACCATTTACCTTGGCTTTTGTGTGAAAAAGATTGCAGCGTTGTTCATGATCTTGTTTTGGTTGTACACTTAACACTTTCTTTGTAACAATGAGAGATTGACCACTCTCAAAATCACAGTAAGTCGTCTTGTCCTCTTCTTCTCTCATTTCAGCAGTCGGGTCATCATCATCTTCACTTGCAGATTCATACTCACCTCTCTCCGTTATTAGCATTGTGCGGTTGTTTGGACACTCCCTTGAGATATGTCCTCGACCCAAACACTTAAAACATTGAATAGCACTACTCTTCGCTGTAGAACCCATGGAAGAAGCACTTGCTGCTGTAGCTTGCTTCACATTTGGGGTAGATTGCTCTTTTCCACTTCGAGCTGCATGGGGAATGGAAGAAACACTTGCACCAGAATTGTTAGCTCGAAAAGAATTGAACCGAGAGGGGGATTTACCTGCTGTAGGTACCAGATTGTTTTGAGTTGATCGGGAGGCAAAAGAATTCTTTGTTACCTTCGATTCTTGTTGTACTTGTCGTTCAACTTTGATTGCTTGATGCACTAATTCAACCACATTTTCATATGGCTGAAACACAACGATGCGCTTAATAGGATGGTTCAAACCAGCTAGAAAGCGTGCCATGGTTTGCTCTTCATGTTCATATACGTTGGCACGGATCATGGCCATTTCCATCTCCTTGTAATATTCATCCACGGTACGACCTCCTTGCCTATGCCCCTGCAATTTATCAAATAGATCACGCTTGTAATAACGAGGGACAAACCTTGCTCTCATCTCAACCTTCATTTCAGTCCACGATGCTATAGGAGGTTCGTCATGATCCTCTCTTTGATTCTGAATTTGTTCCCACCAAATCAGTGCATAATCTTCAAATTCAAGTGATGCCATTGCAAGCTTCTTTTCTTCCGTGTAGTTGTGCATCCGAAAGATTTTGTCGACTTTTAGTTTCCAAGTTAAGTATTCTTCAGGATTATTGGTACCTGCAAATTTAGGCATAGAAAATTTAAGTTTACCAAACCTATGTTCATTATGATGATTGTTGTTGTTGCGATGATGGTGTTGATTTGCTTGATTGTGCGGGGGTATGTTAATAGGTATTGGTTCATATGCAGCTCTTCCACGACCCACGCCACAACCACGCTCCCTTCCTGCATTATTATTATTATTATTTTCATCACCAACCCTTATATTTCTAACAGGTGGAGGGTTTATATTAACAGCATGAGCCCTTCGAGCAGCGGCTTCCTCATCGGTCTCATTTATTAAAGGTTCTTGTTCAGCTTGTGGTTGTAGTTGCCGTACAATGTCAGCAACTATGTTAGTGTGGAATACGTTCAGTTGTTGATTTACTTCAATTTGAAGATCTTGTATGGAGTTATTCAATTCTTCTCTCAGCTGCTCATTTCCAACAGTGATCTCTCATCATAGTGTGTCTCTCAATGCACAATATTCAGTCCAGTTAACTGCGGCATCTGGAGCACGTCCACTGTTCCCTGAATTTTCACCTTGACCTGACATGGTTAGTTGGGCAAACAGCAAATGAAGAAGAAAAAAATATGTGTGGATAGTACTCTCAACCTCACTTATCCTTACCACCGAAGTTCTTACTTACCCTCTGCTGATTGATAAAGGAGTTCACACATGAATGGAGAGGCAGAACAATATGAGGTTTAGCGAACTCACAGCTGAGATCAAAGCCTACAACGATTTTATTTGTGGAGCTTGGTAGGGGAAATTTTGTCCTACACAATCTGAATTCTCGATGTAGTCTTACTAAGTAGTTATCCACATGAGAATGCACAATCTAGTTGCTGAACACAAGGTTCGGAAGATAAACAAAAGCAACTCACACACAAAGATAATGGAACCAAATGCAATCAAAGGGGTGAGCCAACAGTAGATAGGAGTTACAAAAAATGGCTCAATTGCAAAGGTTATGGAAAGATGCTAGCTGATTAAACTGATTTAAAATAGGGCACAAGATTGCACCAACAGAACTGTTCTCCCAATAAAGCAAAGAAAACAATAGCCCCTCTCTTCTTTTTTTTACATAGTATGTTGTCTTTCTTTTTTTTTAGCATGCAAAACAGTAACTTCAGTCTTTTTTTATACTCTTGTCATCTGTATTGTGATTTTCAACACTGATTCATATCTTTCTTTTCTGTTAAAATTGTGAGAACAAGATCACCAAGTGCATCCCTATAGAGCAGATCAGCTAGTCTTTGTAGGATCAAAGTATTCGCAAAGGGCAGAATGGCTATCAAAAGAATTCAGGCTTTTCTTTTCAATAGTAAGAAGCCAATAATTTGACAACTTAGTAGGATTTTTTTTATTTTCCAACAGAGATGGGTAAACAATAATCTGAGTTTACTTGTGGGAATTACTACTGATATAGTAAACTGATCAATGGGGATTAAAAATAAGTAACGCGAAGGACAATGAACCGTTCAGCAACAAGAACACGATCTCTTGGATTAAAACTTAGCAGAACGCACAAGAACAACAGATCGTAAACTATGGTTCAATATTTTTGTGAGGCCATTTTCAGATAGGACGAAAATAAAACTACAACTAGGGATAAAGATTCTACCGTGACAACTGAGGCTCTGATACCAAATGATACGAGGATGCGCCCAACCTTCACGGCATGGAATCTAAGATACTCGTGAAACCTGACGAGTCTTGTGCAGCCAACCGTTGCATGTGCAACAACTTGCAGCACGGAGTTCGCCCAACCTCACGTTGTCCACTCAACCAAGTCAAGTGGATTACAATCCTCGTTGCAATCACAAAGGGCTTGCAAGAACAACGGGAAGGAATGCACAATTCTCAGAGATGTTTCAGGTAGTAGCTAGAACACTCAAGAACATGCATAAAGCATAGTTGTTTCATTCTCCAAAATTCTGTTCCCTCTACACATTGAGAAAGATCCTATTATATAGAAGGGATTGAGAGGAAGATGGAGAGGTGTTCAGGACGTTTTACATGGCATTAAGCCAATATTGGTGCGTAGCACCCTAATTAGAGCAAATGAAACGTTTGGCAGTTTCTGTTCTCCACATTAAGTCGGCGATAACTCTCCATTCTGGTGGACTTATTGGATGAGGCCAGATCCGTTGGAAAGCTTATGAAGTAAGCGTTCCAAGCTGTGGTCGAACACATTTATTGGATTTAATATCCGATTTCTATGAGCATTTTACTCCATACTGGTCACTTGAATCCGAAAGGGTTTTCATTGCATTCATTGCTTGATTGATGGCTGTTGATGAAGTGCTGCTCCTTTGGCCACTCTTCAACGTTGTCATACCTAAGAATAATTAAATTACGAGCATTAGGTAGCAACTGATTTTCATGTGTAATGCTATTCTTATTTAGGAGCGAGTTCACCTGTTGATTTATTTGCTTTGCACGAGCGCGAGTTATTGCTCCTTCAAAATGATTTGGAATTTATTGATCATTGGGGGAAAGAAATGTTGTTGATGCTAGGCTGTCCGTATCAAAACTATTCGGTACTCTTAATAGGGCTAAAATGGTAAAAGACTAATCTAGTGAGAAAGAAGATAAGTCTTCCATCTTAGCTAGCATGGAGGTTCTCTGAAGAGTCTACATTCGAATATATACTCCAAACAAGAGTCCGCTTTGATCCTTCGAACTTGACCCAGTACCAAACCGGAGTTAGATACTGGAGAACTTCGGTTTAATAGACTGCCTTCGTCTTGTTACTGTAGAGACCCTGAGGATGAAGTATTTTCCCCCAACAACATAACTCCATGAAATTTATACCAGGCAGAGTGTCCTGAGATGGAGCAAAATTACATCAATAGGTGAGGCTCGCAGTAATTTCATTCCCCTGTAGCAACAGATTTATGAAATAACCTAACAGAGAGATGAAATGATGTAGTGGTGTCACTACCATAGAAACGTACATTAATAACGGGTCATAACTTACATTACTGACGGGTATATTCCTCATCATCCTTATCGTGTCAGTAAAATCGTAGCATTAGTAACAGATAAACACCCGTAACTAAAGGATCCCACTAGGTCCACATTGTATCTGACATGTCTCTTTTAGTGATGGGTAACCAATGTCACCTGTCACTAAAGGTCATCTTTAGTTACGGAGAGTACTTTACACCCGTCACTATTGTGAACCTTTAGTGACGGGTTACTATATTTACCTATTACTAGTGTTATGGTCATATTTTAAAAAATAATTATTTTTGGGCTACATCTTGAATCAAAGCTAGGATTAGGCAATCAACCTTTTAAATTGCAAACAACTTAGAATTCATCATAGAAAACACAACACATAATTCATCACGGATTACATTGCAAAAATAAAACATCCATAAAAAATTGTATTCCATATATTTCACCGAATGTTTGCAAGTGTTACATGAAAAATTGAAACATTAATTCTTATCGTTATAATGGAAAACGTAATTCTTTGCCAATACATATTCCACAAGGAATACTTCCGTAGGATTGAGAATAGCGACCAAAGGGGGGTGAATGTAATTTGCTATCAAAATGCAAACCCGAATATAGTAGTACTGAAATACAACGACAATGAATGCAAAGAGAACATCTCTAAAAAATTCGAGAAATTCTTAAACGTGTTGAAATATTTCTACCATGTGTATTTTTGCTTGGTCGAATCTGAGCACTGGAGTCACCGGCCCCGCACCCTCCGTCATGGACCCCGCACCCCTCCGTCGTTGTCCTCGCGGGGCTCCGTCGCCAACCCCGAGCCCCTCCACCCCGGCCTCGCATGGCTCCGTCACCCGCTCCGATCTCCCGCGCCCGACCTCACATGGCTCCACCGCCAGCCCCATTACTATTTAATTGTCTAATAGACATTTGTTTTTTGTCATTTACCATTGCATAGCACGGACCCACTACTATTTAACTATCTAACAGACATTTGTTTTTTATCATTTACCATTGCGTAGCATGGGTCCACTACTAGTTATCTCTAAAATAATTCTAAATTATGTGTAGCAAAACCCTAAATTATCTCTAAAATATTTCTAAATTATTTATGCAACAACCGTAAATTATCTCTAAAATAATCCTTAATTATTTGTCAAATAAATGTATAACTATACTACTACTAAACTATTCTTAAACCACTCCTAAATTACGCCTAAACTACTCCTAAATTACTCCTAAACTACTGCTAAACTACTACTAAATTACTCTTTCCTACAATATTTAAAACTAAACGTAAAAAAAAGGAAAACTTACCTTAGAAGGTAGTTCGAGCAAGAATGAGGTGTGGGGGAGGGAGGGGCCTTCGGCCTCTATTTATAGCCTCGTGTTCGGCACTGCATCGGCCCAACGTGGCCACATCAGTCTAGTTCGGCCATTGCAGTGCCGAACGTGGCAACAACTAGTGCCACGTTGGAGCCGCAATGGCTAGCCGGGTCGAACGTGGCCACGTCACCCACGTTCGGTGGTACAACAGCCGAACGTGGGTGACGTGGCCACGTTCGGCTCGGCTAGCTGTTGCGGTGCTGACGTGACCTAGACGTTGCCACGTTCGGCCGATATAATGCCGAACGTGGCGTGACGTGGCCACATTCGACAGTCTATCTGCCGACGGTAGGTTAGATTTGCAAATTCTAAAAACCGAGTATCAGATTTGAAATTTTGTTTAAAAAAATCTAGCTACCTACGCCACCGCTTGACTTCCCAGACGGAGCTCGCTTTCGATGTGCTCCGGTCAGTGGAAGAGGAGCCTTCATACCATCATACGACGGCATCTTCAACAGCCCGCTAGACACGGTGGACCTAATCGATCCGGACATGCCTATGCTCAAAGAATTCTTGAGCAAATGGAGCAACATAGTGGCTATCAGTCCAGATAATTAGCACTTAGCAGGAAATTTGCAGTGATGTGATGCTAGGTTAGCATTGATTCTTTGATTGTTTGGGAAGTTATTTGCTTGTTAAGAGTTCTTGCAGCAGCCATCGGATGGCAGCTCTGTTTACTTGATTTATTGCTTCAAGCTGGTTATTGGTAGCACAATCAAACAATACTCTTCCTGTTTGCTTGTATTCAATCCGATTGCAATCCGCTCCTTGAGTATTTTCGGCAGAAATATTGGTCTGACATGTAGAAATTTCAGCACACGACAGAAATATTGGACTGACAGGTATAATTTCAGCACACAAATTATAGGGTAAAAAATGAATGCAGCATGTGTAAAAGGTAAGGACCTTTGAAAGAAACACCAAGCCATATAGAACATAGTCACATGTATAACAGTCAGTTTTTTCTTTAGCTAGGTGCAGAGTTAAGCTACACTTTATGCTAATGTGACATGTTCATATTACTCAATGTCCCTCTAATCATATTTTGGGACAAGGCAATGCATATTCAATCTTACTGTATACACTATACAGTATACACAAAGAACCTTAACCAATTAAGAGTAGGCCGTGTTTCAATAGAACATTGTAATTATATGTCATATGAACATGGTGGTGTTTACAGGTAACCAGTCTTTTTTCCTTTCTTAAGAATATATGTTCCTAACTTCATGTAGAGCCTCCCTCCATTCGATGACCATACTTCTGTCATTCCATCAACCTAATGGTGTTTTCCTTTTTTGGTGACTTTTTTATTTGATCGGTAACAGATTGTGGACTCTTCATTCTGAATACCAATGATGCTGGGGAATTGAGGCCAGCAATAATCTCCCTCAAATCCATGTATGGAATTGTCACTGTTTGAATAAATAGAAAATAATTAAGGGTATATATGTTCAAGTGTGTGAAATTTTCACAGAAGGGAAGATCCAAACTTGGGGATTCTATCACAGGGTGCACGGATCCATCCAATCTGCCCTCTCTCATTGTCATATATCACCATCTGATCCTGCATTGTGATATCTGCGAAAACAGACAGAACATTGGCTGCTAGAAATATATGAGAAGATGACTAAAAGTAACTTGTTTATGGTTTAGGGTACCTCCGACAATGTTCAGTTCTCTGACGCCAACCTCTGATCCATTGAGGATGCCCAGACACGCATTCCCGTATTTCTAGCACAAACAAATGAAAGTCTTAGCAACCAATGATGTGTGGTTAATTACTAATAATATAAGGTGTTCTGGAATGTTTACAGTGACAATGAGGTAGTTTTCAGGAGGGATCTCCATGAGAGCTCTCTTGCCATTAGAAAAGCTCAAAACCAACGATTTGAACTCCTTTTTCACATCAAGAACAGATTTGAATGGCCTCTTCCCTTTCCAGCATATAGGCAAAGAGGGGTCAGATACCTCTTTCAGCGTCTTGCTTAGATCACCTTTAATCTGCCAAGAGGCACAAACCTCATAAGCCACATGTTTATTCATCAATACTGTCATATTAGAATGCGAAATTTTTGAAACTTACTGCATTGATAATTACTTGATATGGCTGTGCAGCAAAGTAAGTGAATGAGCTGCCACTGTCAAAGACTACTTCCATTGGTCTCACACCTAGTGACCGGCCACCAAAGTAAAGGCTTGCCAAGCCAGGTGAGTAGTAATTCCTAAAAACAGAGGGCCAAACCATTTGAATCTGAATGGGAAATAGAAGGGCATGCCAATTTACAATGGGGTACACATTGATAGGCTTAAAACCCTCAACACAACAGATATATATTAACAAAACCAACAAACAGGTTAAATAGGATTGTCACAGTCCATATGGATGCAAAGTGCAATGTATAAGAATGCTCATGATTTCAAAAAATATAAGTAAATGACCTTGTTCAGTGCATTGCTTTCAATTAATTTAGGAGTCTTTTCACATTACCAATGATCAACCACTCAATTTCAACATCACTATTCAATCATACTAGTCACCTGCATATATTTGAGCATTGTTGCAAACAAGCACTGGGCACCCAAACCAGTTTGTCAGCCCAAAATATTACAAGGATAATAGGGCTCACCGGAATGCACTCCGGGCCATAGGAGCCCATGTCGCACGGGAGTAAGGCACAAGATCATCCCCAAAGAAGAGGAACCCTCCTCCTCTTGTACTGAGGCAGTGGCCAACCACATTCTCAGTGATCCCATTCTGCTTGAACTGTGAAATCAGGCTGATTGAGCCACTACCAAGCCCAAGCACACCATCAGTAGGTGACACCTCACTGCTGCTCCCAACCTGTTGATCATACCCACACCTGCACATACAAAAGAACATCATCAAGAAACAGATCAAATGGCCAATTCTTGTCTTGTCGCAGTGTTATAACCTTACAAGTTACTAGAATCATACCCAAATACAAGACTGGGTCGGACAACGGAGGAGTTTGCAAGGCGGAGAGCGAATATGTCGTTGACAAGCACACCAAGGGACGATCCCTGGTCGGCATACCTAATCTCATAGTTACACTGCTCTTGTGGTGAGTCGCATCCGTGTCTTCCCGTCAGGTCACCGTGCAGGGCTGTACACATTTGATCAACGCAATGGACCAGCTTGTTCTTTGTTGGTCGGTACAACGGGTGTGGAACCTGTACCAGCCATCACCATGAGAGGCAGCATTGAGCATAAAAAAATCTTGACAAAAAAAAACAAATTGAGGGTTGCCAATTAGTAGGAAGTACAGTGGACTAGAATGAAAGAACAATTGACATAATCCATGGAAACCAAGAATTCAACAATCAACACCACATTTCGAATGGAAAACTGAACTAGAAATACCCACAAATAGGCTACAAAACCAAACAAACCCAACATGACCATGATGTAAGTAAAAGAAGGGACATTGACAGCATCAGCATAAAAATTATTAACCTCCCAGTCTGAAAGAATCATCATCCCAGTTACCAGCCACAAAGGGAGATTTTCAAGCTGGAACAAATAGTGGGAAATGGAAACTGTTGACACAATTCTTCAAGACGAAAGCACCATGACCGAGGCAAACTTGAGAACTGGTAAAGAAGAACAAGCAATTGTGGATCAACGGTACCTTGGAGCAGCTGACGCAGGGGGCGTCGCACTGCAGCCAGGTGAGGTCGCTGCCGGTGTCGACGTCCAGGAAGTAGGGCCTCGGCGGGTTGCCAATGCTCATGGCCACATAGTACAGCCTGCACAAGGAGACACAAGCAAGAACCAAAATGATGAGATTTTTATTGGTAGAACTCGATTCCTCATAGCCTCGAAGGAACACCCAGAAATCCACCCAGAAAGCTACTACAACTCCCGAAATAAGACGAGAATTTGCAGTCAACTAGTTCTTGGAGTCGGAGAAGAGGAATGGATCACTTAGAATATCTAATCCACAATGGAACGGAGCGGATTGGTCGGGGAGAGGAGAGAAAGATGGACGGAGCAAGCAAACCATACCCGTGGGGGTACACGTCGCCGTAGAGCGGGAACACGGCGGAGGATACCTCCATCCCGGCTAGCACCGGTCCGCCCCTCGCCAGCTTGTCCGCGCGTACCGCCGGCGCAGGCGCCCGCGCCACGGCAACCAGCAGCAGCAGGATGAGGATGGCAGGCTGGGCCCACCCGACCGCCATGGGGGAACGAGGAGGAATATCTGACGTGAAGAGCTCTGCCTCTGCAGCAGCAGCAGCCTGCACAGGGGAGGGGAAACAGAGGAGATGGCCTGCCTCTTGTCTCCCTTTTCTCTTAAAGAAATCAGTTTTTTCAGCTCAGAGAAAGAAGAGATTCTTGGATGGATTGTGATAGCAGAATGGTGTGGAAAATGGGGGTTTTATAGGGGAATGACAGGGCTGTGTATTGCAATGGAAGCTTCTGTCGATTTTGCTGCCACAAGGAACAAAAAGGAGGTTCAGACTTTCAGCTTCTCCACTAGTCACCTTTTCAGAATTTGAGATTATCTTTTCACCTAGGTAACCTCAGTCTGGAATCTAGATGGATGAAAAGAAGGGTCATGTGGTGTGGTGGCTGAGCCTCTGCTTTCGATGATCCTATGGAGAAAGTTATTCGTTGTCTGATTGATTAGCTTTGCATTATTAGCAAGGAGGATCAAAAATTTTAAGTCAAAAAGGTCACAAAACATTGATGTAATCAGATAAATTGGACTGCTGTCATCAACCATTGTTGTCGTGTGATAATACTGCTAACATGCTCAATCCGCCCTTGTTCATTAGTGAATGAGTGAAAGTGTACAAGAATGATGTCAACAATGTTGCATTTGCAAAACACATGGCATAGCTACTGTAACATATAAATTATAGTACCTCCATTTATTTTTAAATGACGTCATTATTTTTTATCACAATTTTTGATCATTCGTTTTATTCAAAAAATTGAAATATTATTTTTTATATTTTTTTATTATTGAAAGTATTTCAGTCTGTCATGGGCAGCCAGCAGGCTCCGGCAGGGGCGGTTAGGAAGGGATAAGGTTGATTAAGAGATTAATTCAGTTAAGGGGATTTTGTTAGTTAAGAGATTAGATTGGATTTTGTTAGATAAGAGATTAGATTGGATTTTGTTAGTTAAGAGATTAGATTGAAGTTAGTTAGGGCTGGGGTCTATATATACCCATGTAGCTCTGTCTTTTGGAATCAAGCAATGAAAATAAAGAAACAATTCTAGTCTCCCTCAATCTCTCAAGCTCTTGGCAAAGCATAAGGCCTAGTTACCCCAAAATATCCATCCCCATTACATCTGGTATCAGATAGCTTTGGTTTCGATCCATTTTCCATGGCTTCTGCTGCCGACGATGCCTTAAGCGCCCTTGTTGAGGGGCTCCAGCAGGCGTCCACAACACTGCAGCACATCATGGCGCTGTTCAAGGCGAGGGCGGCACGTGAATGCCTGGCAGCAACACGCCTACAGGCAGCAACACGTGGTCTCCTAGCACGCCGGCGGATGCAATCTCTGAAGAAGTCCGGCCGTGAACGCCTTGCTACGGTGCGGCTACAGGCGGCAGCGCGAGGATTCTTGGCGAGGCACACCACAAGGAAGCTGCGTGCAACAATCCAACCTACCCTACTCGCTCCCGCTCACCATCTCCACCGACCGCCGCCGCCGGCAACCCTCTTCGTCTTGCCGACCGCCCCTTACATCACGCCGACCACCCCTTCTGCTGTCTCCAATTCTTCGCCATGGACAACACCCACCATGACTGATTTGGCCAAGCTCATCAACTCCCTCACCGCACCCGCTAGTGACTCGCAAGGACAGGTCGCTACCTTGCCGCAAGAGCTTTCAGCGTGGGCATCCTTCCCTGGTTCAAGGGGCTTAGGCCACAACAATCACCAGGGCGACCAGTTGGCTGCTCGTCTCTTCCCATGGGATCCAGGACGTTGTCGGCTCCTTCCTCGACCAGTAACTACCCAGCTCGAGGGCGAGCTGGGTCTCCAAGGGCGGGGGAGATGTCATGGGCAGCCAGCAGGCTCCGGCAGGGGCGGTTAGGAAGGGATAAGGTTGATTAAGAGATTAATTCAGTTAAGGGGATTTTGTTAGTTAAGAGATTAGATTGGATTTTGTTAGTTAAGAGATTAGATTGGATTTTGTTAGTTAAGAGATTAGATTGAAGTTAGTTAGGGCTGGGGTCTATATATACCCATGTAGCTCTGTCTTTTGGAATCAAGCAATGAAAATGAAGAAACAATTCTAGTCTCCCTCAATCTCTCAAGCTCTTGGCAAAGCATAAGGCCTAGTTACCCCAAAATATTCATCCCCATTACACAGTCGTAATTTTTTTTTGCATATTTGCACAAAAATTTTGAATAAGACAATTGATCAAATATTTTGATAAAAATCAACGATGTCATTTAAAAACTAATGGAGGTAGTAATAAATTAGAAAATTCGATCGGAGAGAATGAAAAACAATGTCCATGGTATACCAAACAAGAATTTTAACCCGGTGAGATGATTGATCTATCTTATCATTTGCAAGATAATTAGTACATCCATGCCAATAATACAATCTTACATGAACACTAAGTACCAACGACTCATGTTCAAGCTCATGAATTTAATTATTAGGTAAAATCATTCCTCGCTGCTCAATCAAACCAATCGGGATCGAATAGTCAAGATTAGCGTTAGCGAGTTCAAACGCAGATCGGGGCTATCAGGAAATCAGCAAATTCGACCACTAGCTCGGACCACTGACCACTAGCTTGGATCGTTAACCACTAGCTCGGGACGCCGATTAGAGAGTCGGACTGCTAGATTTTGTATTTGAGGCCTACGTACTAGGGTACCACCCATATTACAGATGGTATATCACGTTTTGTAACCTTATAAATAGATAGTGTTAGTCGTTGTTATTATTAAGATTTGAGTTTTACATAGATTAATCTGCCTTTATATTTTCACGGTCGGTTCGTATAATCAAAAATTGCTAGTACTTTATATTATCGTTCGCAATTCAGATTGTGTTTTTTCTTGTTGTTGTGGAATTCTTTGATTGTTTGCAGGAATAAAACATTTGTGGTGATGTCGACTACGTGAGAGTGCGTGTGGTTGATAATAACTAGACATACGTGTGTAGTGGTTGGAAGGTAACAATTGCTTATCTCTTAAAAAGTGAACGTCTTCACACATCGATTCAATTGAACCTATCACAAGATCGCGACTTCCCATGGTCTAACTATGTGTGGCGATTACTTGTATACTTTCTATTAGTATGTACTCTCCTGTCCATTTCTAACAATAGTTATTATCTATTTTGAATCTTGTTACAAGTTACAACAAATATACGTTATTCCAAAATTATGTTCCATACATGACAATCTACAATTTTGTTTCGATGATTAATTTCCGGCGTGCTCCTCTTAGATATTTGTCGTGCATTTATTGCATTGAGTAAACTATGTGTCTTCTCGTGTGTGCTTTGCCCATTTTTTCTAAATTGTTTCGGTAGTTTTGTCTTTCAAGACTGTTTTCCTGTTAAAAAGAGACACCTAAGAGTGATGTATATTATCAAATCAGTTCTTAAAGATAGGGTGCATAATAGTGACTGTTGTTGCAGATGTAGATTACAAGGTAAAACTCACGCTGTTGGCACATAAGTGAACATAAGGAATACGAGAGAGAATAGTATTTTTTTATTTCCTATATTATGCCGCATACTTTCTTAGCTCAAAATGTAATGATTTTTAGGTTTGGATACATGTATTAAGCGTATATGAAAAAATAGGGTTAATTTTTTCCGTGCTATTATAATTTTATGGTTTGCCGATATGTCATCGGTGTATGACTGATAGATGGAGACCACTAGAGTCATTGACAGTGACATGTAAGAAATTTTTGAAAATTATAATGGCATGTGTCGTTGCGTGGGAACGGCAAGCCTACAGGGGGTACCTGTAGTGTGATTTGTTGTCGGTAGAGGGAAGGAGTCGCGACTATGGATTCGATGGTTATCCCGATCGAATGGGGCAGGACGCGGACCAAGAAGATAAGGGGACAAACACGGGAGAGTTTTTAGACAGGTTCGGGCCTCCCGGAGGATAATAATCCTACTCCTGTGTGTGTATGTATGAATGAGGGTGTCTGTATGGATCAATCCCTTAGTGCTGGTCTCAGCTAGTGGCGCCGCTCGTTTGGATGAGCGTGCGTGTGTGTTAAGATACTAGGATGTCTCCTTCTTAGGGCCTCCCCCAATCCTTTTATATGAAAAGGATTGGGGAGTTACAAGAATAATCATGACATTGATAGTCAGCGGAAACAGCCGCATAACTACCAATATAACTACTTTTAAATAGCGCTAATGGCTGCCATAGAGATGACAATATTAAGGGTAATCGTCGGCGTTGATTGGAGATAACTTTTGGACAGATGGCCCTAGTCCAACTATTGGCGTCTCACCACTCGGGTGCATTTGCTCCCGAGTGGGAGGCCTGGTGATCGGAAAATCCTTCGTGGGCTAGCCTGGCCAGCAGTTGGTGACCCGAGTAAAACCACTCGGTGGGGTACCCTAGATCATATCCCTGACAACATGTGAGAAATTTTCCAAAAAAAAAATATTGATATTCTTCTTTCCGTAAACAAGTGTGGATCAAAATAATTTGGTGAAATAATAAGCAATAAAATCTAAGAGTAGTATAAATACTTACTACCTTCATTCCAGGATGTAAGTTATTCTGGTCTTTGCCAAATTCAACTATTGATCGATGAATCTGGACACACACACACATATATATATGCAAATATTGAACTAAAACAGAGGGAATAGTAACATTTTAATAGTATTAGATCACAACCTCTAGAATAAATTTTTAATAGTTAAGATGGTGGGACGAGGGGTATATATTCCTATATAATCCAACATAAGGATTACCATATAAACTTTTGAATGTTAGGACATGTGATACATGTTATAACGTTAGAAGATTAGGCAATTGCAAGATTAATTTCTAAAATAGATAAACCATGACATCTACAAAAACTAGCATGTACACATCTAACATATACTAGTAAACATGAACATTGTAATCATGGTTTTACAAAACATGATTAATAACCATATTTGTTGGGGGAAATTACTCCATTTCCAGGGCTTAAAGATTAATCCTTCAAAGGCTGAGGAGGACTCCGAAGCTAGTGAGCTGTTGTTCGAAGTATGCGTCGCCATGCCGAAGGGTGTAGCGGTGCGAAGCCCTGGAGAACCCTCCGAATGGAAGATGGAGGCCTCGAAGCCGAAGGACATGATTGATTGGATGTCTAGCTTATCCATCTACCTTGTAGTATTTTACCTTATATAACCTTGTTTATGGTACCGAATAATTTCCACTATGTCGGTTGTAATCTAGGGGTAAATAGGTCTTTTCCTTATGCTTTTTACCCTATAAATACCCCCTTTGTACCTTGTAAAGGGGGATCCAGAACAAGTTATTTCATGACACCCATTCGGGCTACTCGAGTTATTATCCAATCCGGAGGCTCGAGATAGTCCTAAAACGCAAACTCCTTGTTTGTCTGTTCTTGATTTCAGAGAACCTGTTGGCGTAACATTTGCGCCAACAGTTGGCGCCGTCCGTGGGGATCCAAGTTCTAAAAGCTTGTTCTCTGCTGCTGACTGCACTTCGAAGGGCACTTACGGAGGGAGCCTCGGAGTCTCAGGATTCCGCGCACCCTTCAGTTAAGGGCTTCTTAGTGCAGCCCGAAGGCCATCACTCGACCCTTCGAGTCATTCGAAGTCCTCCGTCTCCAAGACCTTTTGTGGCTAACTATGCCTTCGAAGCGAAGTCAGGCTTCGGGTCCTCTCCGAAGGTCCCCTCGGACCACAGGAGCCGGACCCTCGGCTAATCCGGCGATTCCCACCGAGACTGCTGGGCGTCGAGCGCCCCGGGGCCCTCAGGCTCCTCCTACGGTGCTTCAGACCGACTACGTCAGCTCCCGAGACCCGGAGGTGCCCTCCGACGAAGACGAAGACCTTCCTGAAACCGAGGCTATGCAACTAGCCAGGCTTCAGGAGGAAGTATCCAGGTGGAGGCAATAGGCCGCCGATCGCCTCCGCACTCAAGCTTCCACCGAAACTCCAGGAGGGCCTCAAGACGGTGGTACCCACAATCCCCCAGAAGTTATCCAAGTCCCGAAGGAAGCCGAGAATGCATCCTTCGATAATGAGTCTCCATTACATTCGGATTTGCAGAGAGTGTCTTTCGACCCCAGATTCAAGGCCTCGAAACTACACAAGTACTCCGGGGGGTCGGACCCCGGAGAGTTCGCCCGCTCTTACGCCCTGGCAATAGAAGCGAGTGGAGGGGTGCGAAGCACTTTGGCAAAATTCTTCCCCCTCGCCCTCGAAGGCGTGGCACTCCGCTGGTTCTGGTCCCTAAAGCCAGGATCGATCAGTTCCTGGGAGCAGCTGAAGAAGAAATTTGTGAGCAACTTCCAAGGCACCTTCGTGGCCCTGATGTCCACAGGAAGTTTGTTCCAGGTAAAGCAGCGGGTGGGAGAAACCCTCCGGGAGTACTTCACGTGCTTCGCCCACACCAAATCATAGATCAAGGGCCTGTCTACCTCTTCGGTAGTCGATGCTGCCCGCGAAGGGGTGCTGAACCCCGACCTCCTCAGCAAACTCCATCGGAAGCCGGTGACGTCTGTGGCGCAACACATTGCATACTTCGAACAGTATGCCAAGGTGGAGGAAGGCTGTCTTCGGCGAGCTGAAGCACCATCGCCCACCCTCCGAGAAGTCAAAAGGGAGCCCAAAGCCTCCGCTCCCCTACAACCTCCACAAGACAACCGCTTCAACGAGTACAAGCAGGGGAAGAAGCATTTCCGTTTGGAGGTGCTAAGCATTGCACCTTCCGTCCCGAAGGCACCTGCCAATTTCCAGCAGGCGCAGAACTTCAGGGCTGGAGCACCGAAGCCTCAAGAGAGAGCGCCTGGCAGGCGCCAGAGTTTTTTCTGCTGCGTGCATGGCGATAATAGGAGCCATGACACGAAGGACTGCAAGTCGGTGTTAACCCTTCGGGGTCAATACCTAGGACGAAGTACGAGGCGGGGTGCTTCGGATCGAGCCCCACCATCGGCACGCTCGGAGCCTGTACAAGCTGTGGCCCGAGCCGGTGCCCCTAAAGCCCCCATGCGGCTGCCGATGGCCAACATTATGCCACCACCAAAGCAAGAAGACCCATAGGACCGCGGCAAGAGAGTGGTCCTGCCTATCTCCGGAGGGGGGACCCTCAGAAGCATGACCAAGAGGCAGCAGCGCGAGTACGTCCGCGAGGTCGGACACATTGGGACCTCGAGTTCCGCCGAAGGGATGCCAGAATGGTCCCACGTGCCCATCTCGTTTACAGCCAGTGATGCTGCGGGGGTGAAGTTCCCCCATGCTGACCCATTGGTCATCTCTGCTGATATAGCAGGAGTGGAAGTCCGAAGGATCCTGGTAGATGGTGGGAGCTTCGCAGACATACTCTTTGTCTAGGCCTTCGATCAGATGTGCATACCTCGGAAGCATTTACTTCCAGCAGCCCGGCCGCTTCAAGGGTTCTCAGGACCGCCTCTCGATGCCCTCGGCCAGATAGGCCTCGAGGTTGCCTTCGGAGAGGGGCCTTTGGCCCAAGTAGAAGAGGTGATCTTCGACGTGGTCGACGCCCCATATGCTTACAACGCTATCTTCGGCCGAGGGATGTTGAACCAATTCGGGGCTATAGCACACCATAATTACCTTTGTCTCAAAATGCCCACGCAAGGTGGAGTGCTTACTATTTCAGGAGACCAAGCTGTAGCCCGGAGGACGGAGTATGACCATGGGCACCCGCTGGACCCCCGACAAGTGCATAATGTGGTGGAAAGCATCAAAGAAGTGCCGAAGACCTCGAACCCTCCGAAGGGATCATCGCTCAAGCCAAGCCCGGAGGGTGAGATGGAGACAAGAATAATTTCGAAAGATGGCAAAGAG
Organism: Zizania palustris; assembly: GCA_019279435.1. NCBI lineage: Eukaryota > Viridiplantae > Streptophyta > Magnoliopsida > Poales > Poaceae > Zizania > Zizania palustris. The sequence continues at coordinate 2,788,338 of JAAALK010000289.1, read as the reverse complement.
TACCCAGTACAGTTCGGCAAGGGGCTATCCCCGGAAATAGCTGCCTCGTTAGAAGAAGTCGTCAGGAGAAATCTGGACGTATTTGCTTGGATTGACGAAGACATCACCGGGGTCGATCGAAGCATCATCGAGCATAGTTTGCTCGTCAACCCGAAGGCCAGGCCAGTGCGCCAGGGGCTCCGCAAGCTGTTAGTAGAAAGAGCAAGCCTCGCCAAAACCGAAGTAGAAAAATTGTTAAGAGCTGGCATCATCAGGGAGGTAGCCCATACCGAGTGGTTGGCTAACCCTGTTTTTGTAAGGACGAAGGACTCGAACAAATGGCGCATGTGTATTGACTTCACTTCATTAAATAAAGCATGCCCGCGAGACCCCTACCCGATGCCCCGAATAGATCAGTTGGTAGATTCCACAGCCGGGTCCGAATTGCTAAGTTTCCTCGACGCTTACTCCGGATATCATCAAGTATGGCTGAAATGCGAAGACGAAGCCAAGACAAGCTTTATAACTCGTTCCAGATTATTTTGTTATGTAAGAATGCCTTTTGGGCTGCGGAATGCCGGAGCCACCTTTTCTCGTTTAATAGCTAAGGCTCTAGGTCATCAGATAGGCCGAAATGTCGAGGCCTATATGGATGATATTGTAATAAAAAGTTCTCAAAAGCACCAGCATAGCCTAGATCTAGCTGAAACATTTGAGAGCCTCCGAGCATGTGGAGTACGCCTCAATCCAGAAAAATGTATATTCGGGGCACAAGCAGGAAAACTGCTAGGGTACTTAGTTTCGAGCAGGGGAATCGAAGCTAGCCCAACACAGATAAGTGCGCTACAAAGGATGGCTCCACCAGAGAATTTGAAGCATGTTCAGAAGCTAGCAGGAAGACTCGCAGCTCTTAGCAGGTTCCTGGCCAGGTCAGCAGAGCGGAGCCTCCCAATTTTCAAAGCACTAAAGGGGTCCGAAAGCTTTCAGTGGACATCAGAGTGCCAGAAGAGCTTCGATGATATAAAGTCATACCTCGGAAGATTATCAATTTTGACCGTTCCCCTCCCAGAAGAAACACTGCTCCTTTATCTTGCAGCAACAAATTCAGCGGTGAGCGCAGTATTGGTTCGGGAAGTTGAGCTTAAAGAAAAGCTAGTCCAGAACCCAGTGTATTTTGGGTCGGAGGCATTATCCGGAGTTAAAGTCAGATACTCCGAGCTCGAGAAGTTTGCCTATGCCCTAGTAATGGCCTCGCGAAAGCTAAGGCATTATTTCTTGGTGCATAACCTGATCGTCCCTACATCATATCCTCTTGGGGATATGCTCCGAAACAAAGATTCTATGGGCAGGATTGGAAAATGGGCGGTCGAGCTGGCACCCTTCGGAATCTCCTTCACGGCGAGAACAGCTATTAAATCTCAAATTATAGCAAATTTCGTAGCAGAGTGGACTCCATCTGCTATTTGGGCCCCGGAAGAACCCTCCGAAGGTTTTTGGACAATATTTTCTAACGGAGCTTATCAAGCATCAGGTGCCGGAGCAGGGGCCATCATCATATCACCATCGGGGCAGAAGGCCATGTATTCTGCGAGGCTTAACTTCAGAACCACTAATAACATTGCCGAGTATGAAGGAATCTTGCTAGGTCTCCGAAAGGCTAAGGCACTCGGAGCTGCAAGAATAATGATTAAGACAGATTCCCAAGTCATCACGGGGCATGTTGATAAAAGTTTTCAAGCAAAGAATTCGCATCTAGCACAATACCTTGAAGAAATCCGCAAGGCCGAAGCAGCATTCAAAGGATTTACAGTTTGAAGTATCCCTTGGGCAGAGAATCAACTTGCAGATATTCTGGCAAAGGCTGCAGCAGGGGCAGTAGACCTCCCGGAGGGTGCTTTCTACGAAGAACTAGCGCAGCCAGCAGCTGTTCAAATACCCTCTTCGGAGGTACTGTGCATTCCAATTACAGATTAGCGGGCTCCGATAATGAACACATTGCAAAGTAGCATGGACCCTCACGAAAGTCCAGAAGCCCGAAGGTTACAAGCAAGAGCTCGAAATTACAAACTTATTGATAGAATATTATACAAAGCTGGAGTATGTTCACCCCTGCTTAGATGCATCTCACAGCCCGAAGGTGAAGACATACTTCGAGACATCCACGAAGGCTTGTGTGGAGGTCATTTAGCCCCTCGAGCGCTAGCAGGCAAGACGCTTCGACAAGGATTTTATTGGCCGACTATAGTAAGAGATGCGGAGGAAATGGTTCGAACATGCCAAGGCTGCCAGTGGATGGGCAGACGGAGCCATCGCCCGCCAACTCAGCTTCAAGTTATTGCCCCAGTATGGCCAATGGCTAGATGGGGCATGGACCTCATAGGCCCTTTCCCAGTGGCAAAAGGCGGCTTGAAATTCGCGGTAGTGGCAATCGAGTATTTCTCAAAATTGGTTGAAGCGGAACCATTAACAGCTATCACCTCGAGGAACGTCCAAAAATTTTTCTGGCAGAATGTTATATGCAGGTTCGAAGTTCCAAGAGAGTTGACGGTGGATAATGGAACCCAGTTCGAAGCTGACACCTTCCAAACATTTTGTGAAGAACTGGGCATTAAGCTATGCTTCGCGGCAGTGCGACATTCACAGTCCAACGGAGCCATTGAGCGAGCCAACGGGAACATCCTCTCCGGGCTGAATCACCGAATCGTTGGATTGGCCAAGGGGCTGTGGATAGAAGAGCTCCCCAAAATCTTGTGGTCCATTCGAACCACTCAAACCAAGTCAATAGGTTTCACACCATTCAGATTGCTCTTCGGAGATGAGGCCATGACTCCTACGGAGCTCAGAGGTGGATCGCTTCACGTAATCCAACCCTGGGATGAAGATGACCGGAGCACTTCGCTGGATTTGTCAGAAGAAACAAGGCTTCGAGCTGTCGCCAACCTGACTAAGTACCAGGACCACACCAAAACATGGTATGACCCAAAGGTCAAGCTAAATGAGTTAAAGCCTGGTCATCTAGTGTTGCGAAGTGTAATAGCTCCGGGGAAGCTAGGAAACAAATGGGAAGGACCATTATGTTATCTTACGTGATGAGGACATCACTTCACATGATACACACATGAAGCCTCCACTTACAATTCAGTTACTAGGACGAATCACACGCGCCCGTGCCCGTCGCTTGAACCATGAGGTTAATTCTTTCCTTAGCAACTATTTCAATATTTGTTTGGATGGGATGCTACTGAATACTAGTGATATTTTGTTGCTTAGGAACATGGGAGATGGAATAGAAGAGTTGGACTTGAAGACGGAGCCGCACGGATGTTTGAAGTCAAGATTTCGCTGGTTCGGACTACATCGACCACCCTGCACCAAAATGGCCATAACTTCCTCATACGAAGTCTGATTGGCGCGTTCTTTGACTTTTTGGAAAGCTGAGGAGAAGATGGATCGTTTGCCGCTGGTTTCACATCGTTTGGAGTCTCGAGTCCTTCTGTGTGACCGAAACCGTCCTGTGTGACAGAACTGGACCGTGTTGGCCCATAGTGCATGTCTGTTCGCCTTCTAGCCCACAGCCCGTGTCTGTTCGCCTTCCACAGGCTGCCCACCCTTTATAAACTCACGTCAGCCGCCTCTAGGGTTAGGTTTTGCTTTGTTGCATCTACACTGTTGTGTTTAGATCCCGCCTCTTGCACCGGACCGATTGGCTGCTGCATTGGCGTTTGTGAAACCTCACCTTATCTTCGTTTGTCTGTGATTTGGCATTCGATTTGTATCCTTCCTGTTCTTGCTTGTGTTCTTGGGTTCGCTTGCAGGAATTAGCCTTCGTGGCGAGGTCAATCGCGTTCTGCGTGGTTGATAACCAACGGAGACAGTGGTGTAACGATTGCAAGGTTTTGATCCGCCGGACCGGAGCCTTGGATCGCCAACGTCGAGATTCTCCACCAACCCAAGTTTATCCTTTACCTATCGGAAGATCGGGACCACTCCCCCATCAGCTGGTATCAGAGCTCAGATTTCCCGTTAGGTAATCTCGATCTGCTTTTGTTTTACCCAGAGTCCAGAAAACCGCACCAAAAAATTCCCCACCGAGAACCCCCTTTGTGCCTTGCGATTTTAATTTCAGTTTTAACTTGGTTGAGTTCGTGTTCTTGGTCGAGTCTTGTTGCTGGTTTAGTAATCCCTCTGTGTCTTTTGAGTAGTAGTTGTTCTTGTGTCTCAGAAAAAAAATTTCCCCACCGAAACCCCCCCTTCCGCAACCCTACTTTGTTTTCCACATCTACTCTTTGTGACCCCCCTTCAGTAAAACAGGCATAACTTTTCGCTCGTTTGGTAGAGAAATCTGAAATTTTTTGAGCGTGTTCCTGACCCGATTTGGGTGGGTACCCTAACCGGCTATGTCGGTTAGCCCTCACCAAACTCGCCAAAAAAAATCAGGAAGATAAAGAAAAAATTTGGACAAAGTTTTTGCTCGCCGGACAGCAAACTTGTTTGAATTTTGTGAGCCACATCCCACCTCAGTTGTAGGTGCCAATTTTTGTGGTTACTCCTCTGGTCATCCTTGTTTCAAAAAAAAATAGAGTGAAAAAAAGGAGAAAAAAAATATAAAAAAAAAAGAGAAGCGGTCCTGTTATTTGCTTGTCCGAACTCTTGTCCGAACTCCTGTCCGAACACTTGTCCGATCTGAGGAAGGCATTGGCTGTTTGTTGCTTGTCCGATCTCTTGTCCAAACTCTTGTCCGATCCCTTGTCCGATCAGTGGCAGAAAAAAAAATTGTGCACATACCCTTGTCCGATCCCTTGTCCGATCCCTTGTCCGATCTGTAGAGAGCTGAATTTGGTCTGTTTGTGCTTCCATTTGAGTTTTGGGCACATAGTTTCCCTCTATTGCTTGAATTTTCACCTTGGGAGCACTAAGGCCAGCAACTTTGACGAGTACTTGGGAATACTTATTGAACTTGGTTTAACTGTTATTATTATCGCTAATCCTTGCTACTCACTTGCCTTCCAAGCTACACATTTCTCTTGGTCGGGACAGGTTCATTCCTTGCAATTGCCACCACCCTCCACTTGGTTCATCACCTGTAGGCCGGTGACCTCACTGCGGCGTGGTAAGAACACTTGCAAGCGTGGGTAAGGTGCTTGACGAATTGCTTCCACCACACATCCAGCACCCCACCTAGCTGTTTTACATAAGGATTATTCTTTGTTGCTTTATCTTTTCACTAACATGGCAGCACTTATTGTACAACGTGACTTGAGCACTCACATGGACCAGGACGACCAGGCACAACGGAACAATATATTTCAGACCATCTTCCTCGTCAATAACCGTCGTGCGCGTGTCATCATCGACAGCGGTAGTTGCAACAATTTGGTGAGCCTCGACGTGGTAACTAAGCTTCAACTTCCCACACGTGCACATCCACACCCTTACCATGTGCAATGGCTCAACGACAGCGGTAAGGTCAAGGTAACACAAACTGTTCACATCGAATTTTCCATTGGTACATACTTCGGAAGTGCTGATTTTGATGTACTACCAATGCAAGCATGTTCTCTATTACTTGGTAGACCTTGGGTATATGATACTGATGCTACACACCATGGTAGGAGCAATAAGTACACATTTATGTATAAAGGAAAGAAAGTTACATTGCTTCCTATGACTCCTGCTGAAATTATGAAATTTGAACAAGAAAAACGTGCTAGGGACGCACAAAAGAGCAAACAACTTTCTGAAAATCAGCAAGTAGCTGAGACTCCGTAGGTTGGCCACCTTTCGGATCCTACAGACATTTCATAATTTAGAAGGAGAAGAGTTGAAGCATGCATGGCATGCGGAGCACCTTAAGCGTTATTTTGCTTAGGGGCACCTTGTAATCACTTGTAAAAACTTTCCTTTCTATGAATAAAGATAAGGGTCGAATTTTGTTTGCTCTTCGAATATCCCTTACTCCTGATGGACGCATTAGGAGGACAAAGATGCTTGTAGAGCCAAGCATTTTTCTCAAGACCCAGGCAGCTGCCTTCGAACCATTGGTTCAAAGGCTCCGTTGCCAACCTACGGATTCCAGGCTCCGGCTTGTTAGGATCCGTAGAAGAGTCTAAGGACTTTAAACAAAAACAGACTTTTGGCCTCCGGGTGCGAAGTGTCTGTAAAAGAGCCGAAGGTGGCCAACCTACGGATTCCAGGCTCCGGCTTGTTAGGATCCGTAGAAGAGTCTAAGGACTTTAAACAAAAACAGACTTTCGGCCTCCGGGTGCGAAGTGTCTGTAAAAGAGCCGAAGGTGGCCAACCTACGGATTCCAGGCTCCGGCTTGTTAGGATCCATAGAAGAGTCTAAGGACTTTAAACAAAAACAGACTTTCGGCCTCCGGGTGCGAAGTGTCTGTAAAAGAGCCGAAGGTGGCCAACCTACGGATTCCAGGCTCCGGCTTGTTAGGATCCGTAGAAGAGTCTAAGGACTTTAAACAAAAACAGACTTTTGGCCTCCGGGTGCGAAGTGTCTGTAAAAGAGCCGAAGGTGGCCAACCTACGGATTCCAGGCTCCGACTTGTTAGGATCCATAGAAGAGTCTAAGGACTTTAAACAAAAACAGACTTTCGGCCTCCGGGTGCGAAGTGTCTGTAAAAGAGCCGGAGGTGGCCACCCTACGGATTCCAGGCTCCGGCTTGTTAGGATCCGTACAAGAGTCTAAAGACTTTAAAAGCGAACAAGTGATGAGTATAAATTCGAAGCATGCAGTTGTTCGGAGATTCATTGTGCCTAGCGAACCCTTCTCTATAGTAAAGGCTCCACCACCCACAAGGGGGGGGGTCAGAGGATAGGAGTCACACAGCATACTTTCGAAGCAGTTCACATTAAAACATTATACTTTTACATCAAGAGAAATTTGTGTCTAAGCCTAGGTAAAATCGGAGACCCTTTCGGCCCCTAGAGCTACTTCTACGGCTACTTTGACCTTCGGAGTTCGAAGCCGCCGAAAGGGTCCTGTTAATTCGGGTGCTTCTCTTCTTCTTCGAGGCTCGCAATTTCTTCTGCTCCTCTTGAAGCTCGGCCCATGTCAGGAGCCTTTCGGAGTCAGCCTCAGCAGGGTCTTCGGCCCAGTACTCCGAGTCGGACCAGTCAATAGGTTCGGAAGACGAAGATCCCTCCGCCCTCTCTTCCTCTTTAATATAAGCTAAGACATCCCGACGAACTTAAAGGGTGATCTCTCCTCTGTCTCCACGAGGAACAGAAAAATGGGAGCGGCGGTAAGGCCTCAGGCCCTCGAGGTTTGCCCACTCCTTTCGGAGCTTGTCGGTAGTTTCCAAAAGTTCGAAGTCAGGGCTCGAAGGGCATGACAAAACCTAAAAAAAGAGCAGAACACCCAAGACAAGTTCTTGTTTATGACTTTTTCATTAATAAAAAGAGGCTTTACAAGGCTTCATGTACATAGTAACCCTAAGTGGCTAGACCTGCGGGTCGGTTGGTGGAGCAGGAATCGAAGGGGCTGGCGAAGCAGGAAGTGGTGGACTTGTATGCGCTTGCTTCTGCCGACGGGCCACGTCAATCCAAGCTTTAGCTGCGACCTTGTGGTCCGTCTTCCAGGTCGACCGGAAGGCTTCCCAGGCTGAAGCCACATCCGAAGATGGCCGCAGCAAGTCATCGGATGCGAAGCCTCTAGGGGTCAAACCCCCGACTGAGCCGAGGGGGATCCGAAGAGACTCAAGGTGACGAAGAACCCCAATGCCGGCACACTGTCCGGAGATCTCTCCGTACCGGATGCCGTAGTTCTTCATCAGCGACGAAGCCACTTGGATCCTCGTCAGCTTCCGGTCAAGGGGCTCGTGGGTCGCAGCAGAAGAAGAAGGGCACATAGTGCCGAAGTACTCCAAAGTACCCTGAAGAGCCTCCAAGGTACGGTCCGCAATGCTGGAGTTCTTCTTCTCCGCTGTTTCCAGCCCTGCAGCAGTCGCAGACACTTCGGCCACCCGGAGCATTAAAGAGCTCTTGAGGGCCATCGCCTGGCTAAGAGCCCCCTGGAGCTCCACCAATTGCGCGCTCGAAGTAGCAGCCTCTTGACGGAGTCTTTCAACTTCCGCCCGAAGGACGACGCGCTCGGCCTCGACCTCTTGGGCAGACGAGCGAAGGGCGTCGCTGTCTTGCCGCGCTACCCGGAGGGCTTCGTCAGACGCCGCCCTAGCCCTCCGTTCCTCGAGGATCTCGTCCTCCAACCGAAGGGATCTCCTGGTGAAGTCGTTAAGGGCCGTTTGGAGGGTGGTAACCTTCCGTTTAAGGCGATTAACTTCGACCTCGTTGGAAGTCGCTGCCGCTCTAGCAAGGACAAATTGCTGCAAAAAGAACAAGTAAGTACTGAAGTATTTATGATCACTAATGTGAAGCAGCTATGGTGTCTTTTCATACCTGAAGGGCAGCCCTTTCGAGGGCTGAGTTGAGGGATGAAGCCCTGGCCTCGCTCAAGACGGAGACCAAGCCCGAATTGGCGATATCCTGGCTTCTCTCTGCCAGGGGCTCCATGAGCTTCCGGAGGCCACTCCGATGCTCCAAGAACGGAGCCAACAGAGGAAGCCAGGACAAAGCCTGAAGATCATCCGCTGCGGCCTCGTCCTCCGAATTACCGACGGAGGTCGCGGCCTGGCCAGGGAGAAGGCTGATGCTAGATATGCTTTTGCCCCTCCCCGGTTCGAAAGAGGCCGAAGCAGGGACACTCCGATCGTCGGCAGCTACCCCTTCGTCCAGAACCGCATCGGCAGTGGCAACCTCGGTAGTCAGGGCTGCCACTGCAGGGATGACCTCCGTCGCCGAAGTCGTCTCGGAAGGCGCATCATCCGCTCCGACGGACGCCATCTCCACCGTCAAGCCCAGAGCGTCCAAAGGCACGGGAGGGTCCGCTCGAGCAGCAGCCTCCGAAGGTGCAGGAACTTCGAACGCCACCGAAGCATCAACGACCGTAGAGGTAACTACTTCGATAACAAAATTTATAAGCGTATTTCTAGATATAGTGTGCAGGTATTGATTAAAAAACGAAGGAGCTTCAGAAAGTACCTCCGGGAGCCTCGTGGGGTAGGATCGCCGGATCCTCCAGGACCTCATACATCTGAAGGATGTCGGCGAAGTCATCTCCTGAGGTCCCGCCCCCAACATTTCCTGCCGAAGCCGCGATCTCCGCAGTAGCCACCTCTGGTGCAGGCAAGTTGGGAGTAGCGGGGTCTGACTCCACTTGCACGACGACGGGCACGGGAGGGACCATCGGAGTTACGCTCGCTACCTCCCTAACGGAGGTGCTAGGGGGGACTTCCCCTAGGTCTTCGTCGTCCAGGAGCTAGGCTTCGAAGACCGCCGCTGTCTGGGCGTCGGAGTCCTCTACCTCTTCGGAGGCTGAGCTCTGATCACCCGGTGATGAAGCAGACGAAGCAGGCGTCAACTGTGAAGGGGGCTTCGCCACTTTCTTCTTCCTGGGCGGCTGCTTGCCGGTCTTCTTGGACGGTTCGGCAGTAGCTTTCCTTTTACAAGCAGCCGCTCCGGTCAGGGCGAAGTCAGGAAGATTTGGGGGCTCCATTCCGAGAGCTCTCCACACTCTGTTGGATCGCTCCCAGCTCCCCACCAGCTCTAACCTTTTTTGCCTCTCGACCACCGAAGGGGCTCCGAGAACTCATTTGGTGGCCCGAACTATGTCCTCCAAAGCCAATGCAAGAGGCGCCGCTGAAAGAAAAAGGGGTAAAATTATGAATATAATTATTTCCTTCATCTAATATGATGCTGCAGGGAATGATCTTACCTAAGTTTCGGAGGTCCCCCTCCGAGGCCTGTGGGAACACGATAGGCCAGTTGGCTCCGAGGGGAGGGATCCGAAGGGCGATGTACTCTTCGGCCAGATCGCGCATACTCATGCGGTGAGCCACCGAAGTAAGCAGCCCTAGCCTCGTCAAGAGCAGGCTAGGGTTCGGAGAAATGTCTGCCTCCTTCCGGAACCAGATCTCCTGGAGAGGACCAGCGATGGGGGATTCCTCTCTGACTTCGGCGTAAAACCACCGAAGTATCCAGTTTGTATACCACCTGTCATTTATGGCTTTTGCAGGGAAGTGAAGGGCATGCTCCCTCCGTAGCTGGAAGTTGACGCTGCCGAAGGCTATAGTCACCTTGGAGTCCATAGGTCCGTCTTGGGGCTTCGGCTGGCATATAGCTTCGTGGGTTGCAGCGAAGATCTCGGAGCGTCCTTCACATCCCTCTGCCCAGAGCACCCACTCGAAGATGGCTAAGCGCGCGATGGCGTTGGGGGATAGCTGAGGCAGAGTTATGTCGAACAAGTCCAATACCTCTGCCAAGAAGTCCACGGCTGGTAGTCCCACGCCTGCTTCGAAGAATGCTTCGAAGACCACCACCTCCCCGCTTCGCGGCCTTGGAGTTGATTCTGTCCCGGGGACCTGAGTCCTCAGTCCACGCCCAGCTTTCCGTCCACTACTTCTTCAATGGATTCGGCGGTGCTCACGGATTGGCCGATGATGAAGATCTGGGCAATCTTCTTCTTGGAGGGCGGACGGAGCGCCCGAGGATTCTTGGGCCAAGCTCCGCTCGAGGTCCCCGCCATTGCCGCTGCTGCCGAGGCAGCCCACGCCTGTCTCTGCGCTAGGGTGTTGGCTACTGCCGGAGTGGTGTGGCTAGTTCTCGCCATTGCGCTTGGGTGCTCAAGAGATTGGAAGATTGGGGGAAAGTGAATCGTGAATAATCGATGCGGTAAAAAATCTCGGTTAATCCCTGTCTTTCCCTTTTATAACCGCACGACCAGTGCTACTCTTCGATTGGTTTCACACTACAGGTTCGGCTTCTGTCACCGACAAGTGGGTCCGGTAATTGGAACGGCGAGCAACCGCTGTAAAAATCGACTGTTACCTTTTTTGCAGAGTGTAACGGCTACTTGCGCTGTAACGGCTACAATCTAACGGCGCTCCGTGACGTTTGCACTCCGAGACCGTTCCCTTCCCAACGTGCGTTCCCATTGCATCAAGAACCCGAAGGGGGAGGTTCGAACGCGTTGGGCTCGAAGTCCTCAGCTAAGTCGCAGCATGCCCAAATCCTCTTTAAGCCTCAGAAAATAGAAATGTTCCTTCCGTATACTGCCTTCTTTCTAAACAGGTTAACCACAGAGAGGCGTATTCGAGGGGCTACTGTTGGGGGAAATTACTCCATTTCCAGGGCTTAAAGATTAATCCTTCAAAGGCTGAGGAGGACTCCGAAGCTAGTGAGATGTTGTTCGAAGTATGCGTCGCCATGCCGAAGGGTGCAGCAGTGCGAAGCCCTGGAGAACCCTCCGAATGGAAGATGGAGGCCTCGAAGTCGAAGGACATGATTGATTGGATGTCCAGCTTATCCATCTACCTTGTAGTATTTTACCTTATATAACCTTGTTTATGGTACCGAATAATTTCCACTATGTCGGTTGTAATCTAGGGGTAAATAGGTCTTTTCCTTATGCTTTTTCCCCTATAAATACCCCACTTTGTACCTTGTAAAGGGGGATCCAGAACAAGTTATTTCATGACACCCATTCGGGCTACTCGAGTTATTATCCAATCCGGAGGCTCGAGATAGTCCTAAAACGCAAACTCCTTGTTTGTCTGTTCTTGATTTCAGAGAACCTGTTGGCGTAACATTTGTGCCAACAATATTGAAAAGTAGCACATGTACTATACGATAGCCGAAGACGAAGTTGCAATGTAGAGTTACTCCTATTGGTGTTGGATCGTCGTACCCGACAACGTCCAACGGTAGACGTAGACAGAAGACACGTCATGGTGACGGACATAACTATTCGCACGGATCGCTTCCCAAAAACCTTATTCGCCCTCTCGCCATACAGGATTACAAGGACAACAGGTTCTAGAGACCCGCTCTTCCATTCATCGATGCACACCAATAGGCAGGATGGAGTAGACTATGGCGGCGGCGCAACAAAAAATAGAGGAAAAACACTAGATCTCGTGTCTTTGTGTATTTATATGGAAGCCGACTCGATCTCGTGTCGTGATTGCGATCTAAACCGACTCAATTTCTATACACCAAATATGGGCCAAGTTATCAAAGATCAAAAAGAGGAGACTACGGGCGTTCCTAGCTCGGGTTTGACGCTCGTGGTGCCAACCCTCCGACCCCGTGGTATCCTTTGCTTTTGTTTGACACTAGTAGTGCTGGCCCTGACTCCTGGGTTCCAACCCCACAGTGTCCCTAGCCTAGGTCTAGCATTGGTAGTGCTGACCCCCGACTTTGTAGTCTCCTTTTGCATGGTATGAACATTTGATTTTTTTTTTGGAATTTCTAAAATATTTATGTGGGCTTAGCCCAAAATTACAGTAATCCCCCACCAGATCTCAAATGCTTATTTAGAGATTTGCCCATTTCTCACTATTTTTTGATATAGTAGCATTTCAATGAGCAATGTTAAGTTGAACTCCCGCCTAGATGTTTACATTACGCTCATCCACAACTTGAATAATGGATTATGCCTTGTATTGCATATTTTGTGAAAACAAGTTTCACTTCAAATCATAATCGGTACTTGGCTACCAGTAGCCTACCACGTGGGTGGAGCATATGCATCATACTGCATGTTCTCATAATGAACTTATTAGAGATTACTAAGTCTCAGACTGCGATGTTAAACAGTTAGGCTCATATAGATGTCTTCTTTCAAGAATGCTTTGTAGGATAACATTTTTGCTAATTAAAGCTAACAAAATACATTAAGGTTGTTGGACCAGAAATGACGACTAGAGGGGGGTGAATGAGAGCGTTTAAAATTTCAGACTAAAACTAGCCTTCTGTTTTAATTCTGTCTTATGCGGAACAGGCTTCGAACACACCATTCGAAGTTTTGGTTCGGAGGTATTTCATAGCTCCGAAATCAGGCTTCGCAAGGAGCAAAAGTTTGAAGTCAAGAAGACTTCGCTCCACCCACAACACCAAAAACTCAACTCTGCTAAGTCAGTGCAGGCTCCGCACACTAGGTGCCTTCGAGCAGACTTCACACTTCACCCTTCGCAAGAGCATACTTCCCTCTGAGGACTTCGACCAAACACTCTGCGCTAGCAACTGATACTAGGCTTCGTATTTCGAAGGTCTAAACTTCACAGAGCACACTGAGCTAAGGACTTCGCCAAGAAAAGAAAACAGGTTTCGATTTAAGCTAGACACAGGGTTTCGCTAGTAATCAGAGAGGGCTAGCCTCCGTTTACACAGAACGAACACACACTGAGAATCACACTACACCCGGACAGACCTATCACACACCTCTCCAAAAGAGATTCAAAACTCAAACTCACCCAGGAAGAAGATGGTGTACAGAGGAATCAAAGCATGCAGTGCAACATAGAATACAAGTTCAAGCACAAATGAAAACAGAATCAAAGTTTCATTACTTGAAGAGGGAACACAAAAATGAACTCACAGATCTGAATACAAAGTGTGGCGGCTAGCATAGGATCTCAAAAATGGATGCTCAAAGTGTTACTGTTGCCTAACTAGCCTCCACTATTTATCGGCACTATTCAGCCCTGTGAATAGACTACTTTAACCCTAGGGTTTACACTGGTTTTGTCTCATCAGAATAGGGTGGTACAGTTGGTAGTCTACTTTATTTAGAGGCTTCTTTTGTCAGCTTCGCAGAGGAGATAGCATCAGCTTTTCCAGAGCAGACACGGTCAGCCTTTGCAGTCTTGGAGTCTTCTGAAGCCCCCTTCACACGCGAGGGGTGCGGTAGCTTCGGTGAGAAGCCTTGAGCCTGACGGCCTTCGCTTCACCGAAGTCATCCTTCGATACAGTGACGGTTTTGAGCTGAAGCCGTCAAAGCCCTTGAGCCTTCGCGCCATCACCTCCGGAGTGGACCACCACGGCTTCACATCTACTCCCAGATCGACCTCCGTCAGTCCATGTACCAAAGCCATGCATGTCCGAAGTGCTTCAAGACAACCACACTCCAAATCCCCACCTTCAGAGTACCACCCATCGAAGTCCCACCCTCGTCCAAGGCCTCCGCATGAAGCATTCCATGAGCACTTCGTCGCAGTGTCTCTCCCCGAGCACACTCCTCGACAAACCTCACCCGAACCATGCCTTCGATGCACCTTGACTTCTGAGACCTTCGTTGGGTATACCTTCGAGTGCCTCCCTCCGGAGCACACTTCGAATGCCTTGCCTCATCGCTAAGGACTTTGTCCACCATACTCCGAAGTTAGTCCATTCGGAGTACCCTTCGAAGTGCCTCGCCTCCGAGGACTTCGTCTCGGAGTACCTTCAGCTGGAGCCACACTCCGCACTCTCTGGCTCCGCCTGGCGCACCTTGACCCGAGGACCAACCTCGACCTCACGCAGCCTTCGTGACCGAGCTCCCCGCTCGCCTATCATCAAGCCTCCCGCTTGACCCAGGTTCACTTGATGCGAACCGTTCATCGCCTCCGGAGTCACCTGCGCACCACAGACAAATAGACAAGTGTATCCAGTACCCCGGAGACTACTCCGGGTAAGCGACCTCCGACACACACTCTCGTGTACCGCCAAGTCATTGTGTACTGTCGGACTCCTCCGATAGGCACACTCCGCTGCAACAGCTGCAGCAACCAGACCCACCGAACCCTTCGGTGAAACAACCTCCAAACCCCTTCGGAGGGACCCCTTCGAATCAGAGGATAAAATCTGTCAATCACTCATCACAGACTTCGAAACCAACCCTTGGTTTCTCAATCTCCCCCTTGATGAGTGCATTGACAACCAAATTCAAGTTCAAGAAAATTTGAAAAATTTCAGCACACAAATGACCATAAAAACTCAGAAATGAGCCAAATCATGTCACTTGACAAAGGAATTTTCCTCCCCCTTTTCAAAAGAGTAAAAGCCCCTTCGGCAAATATTCCCTTTGTAGGATAAAAACTCCCCCTGAATTGTTTGCCCCCTTACTGTAGAAAACTCAAAAATAGAAAACTCAAAAATTTCTCCCCGTTTGGCAATGCAAGCATCAAGGAGCATTTAATAGATGCACAGCCTCGAAATGGGCAGAAATGCCAAGACATAGAAAGCAAAAATATGCCAACATTAATACCAATTTTCATGTGCTCAACTCAATTTAACATTCTCTAAAAACATGATGATAGCATGTGATTTTAACATTTTGAAATAAAAGCATCATCACTCAATCAAGGTAACTAGGAAAGTAAAAACAAGAACTGTGCAAAGCTAGTCAATTTCTACTCTAGACAGACAAGTCTAGTTCAAGTGGAGCATTGAAAGCAAACTTGATGAACAATGAATTTTTGTTGTTCTTTTCACAATGCTAGGGGTTATTTGTTGGCCTACTTTATACATTCCAATTAGGCCAAGCCTAGGCACGAAAGCCATCATAAGCTTAAGGTAGTGATTTTGGCATACACTATACTATCCTAGTTCAGACCAATGTGCAATGGTAAGCAGTCTAGAATAGAGTAGTGCGACAAACAAACCCACCTGGATCTTTTCGCTTATAGCATGCAACACATGGATTTTAGGATTTTTAATTAAGTGAACAAATTGTTTAGTACTTGATGAATATCCATGAGAAAGTAATACAATTTTTCAAGTTGCAATGTGTAGCATCCAGAGAAAAGGAGTCTTGCTATCAAGCAGATAAAAGATAGCTAAAGCAGTCCTGCCTAAACATGCTAGATTCAAGACTAACCAGTGAGCATAATTTGATTATGGAGAGAAAATCATACACAAAATGTTTCAGACATATTAAATAGAGCTGAGCTGACATGAGTTCATGAATTAAGATCAGGCATATAAGTGCAAGATTTGTAAATGCAATTTCACACACAATGAGCATATGCAAGATAATCAAAATCTGCTCCCCCTCACAAAATGTCGTAAGGGTGACAAACACCAAGTTCCCTACGCAAGTAGGAAAAACGTGAAGCATCGAGAGGTTTTGTGAAAATATCGGCTAGATGGTGTTGGGTATCAACATATTGAAGTTCAATATCACCCTTCTCATTATGATCTTTGAGAAAATGATATCGCACATCAATGTGTTTGGTTCGGGAATGCTGAACCGGGTTGTTTGCAATACAAATAGCACTAGTGTTATCACAAAAAAGTGGAACAATCTTATAATCTAACCCAAAATCCTGCAGAGTGGAAATCATCCATAAAATCTGAGAGCAACAGCTAGCTGCAGCAACATATTCGGTCTCAGCCGTCGATTGTGCAACACTAGACTGTTTGCGGGAATACCAGCAAACCAGTGAAGTACCCAGAAAATGACAAGTACCAAAGGTACTTTTACTATCAATCCTACACCCAGCAAAGTCCGTATCGGAATAACCTCAAAGACAGAAAGAGAAAGACACAGAATACCAAATGCCGAATTCTAGGGTATGTTTGAGATACCTGAGTATGCGCTTTACCGCTTGGCGGTGCGAAGCTCGTGGCGAAGCCTGAAAATGAGCGCATAGACACAGTGTGAAGTGTATGTATGGCCTCGTAGCAGTCAAGTAGAGGAGGGATCCGATCATGCTTCGGAACTCCTTCTGATCTACGGCTTCTCCATCCTCGTTGGGATCCAATGCTATCTAAATAGCCATCGGAGTAGCGAGTGACTTCGCATTAGCCATGTCGAACTTCTTGAGCAGGTCCTTGGTGTACTTCGTCTGGTGAACGAAGGTAACTTGTTTGCTTTGCTTGATTTGCAAACCAAGGAAAAATGTGAGTTCGCCCATCATGGACATCTCGAACTCCCTGCTCATGGTATCTGCAAACTCGGCAACCAAAGCATGAGAAGAGCCACCAAAGATGATATCATCCACATAAATCTGAACTAGGAGAAAATCTTTGCCATGCTTGAGAGTGAACAGGGTTTTATCAACAGATCCCATCAAATACCCCCGCTCAAGCAGAAAAGACTGAAGTCTATCATACCATGCCCGAGGGGCCTGCTTGAGTCCATAAAGAGCCCTATGAAGTTTAAGGACTTTATGCGGATATTTGGGGTTTTCAAAGCCAGGGGTTGTTTTACATAGACATCTTCGCCTATGAAGCCATTAAGAAAAGCAATAACTAGATCGGACCTAACCAAGATAGTAGCTAATCATGATGATCTTAATAATATATCAAAGTATCGGGTATGCTTTATTTAAATGAATAGTATACAACATGAAAAATATACAATAGAAAGAGATGTCAGACTCAACCGATAAAGCCTAAAACTATCACACCTAGATCACATCAATCTAAGAGATCAATCTGATACAGCCTTAGACCTAGCAAATACACCGCGAAATTGGTGACCTTACTATTTCGACGTTCACCTCAAGAGATCAATCTGATGCGGTCGTGAGGATACTGACCTAGTTCATCGGCTCCTCTATATCCGACCAGTGTTGTAACGAATGGGCTTCTTTGATCATCTTTGATCGGGCTCTCTTCTGACTTTCGTTGACCATGCAGCATCCTTAGTCGGCTCTAGGCATTACCAAATCTTGGTGTCAACAAATATCAAGAGACACTATCAGATTTTCAACTAACATCTCATGTCCTTGATGTTTCAGAGTAGTGGCGAAGTGAGGAACTGTAACACCCCAAATTTTCAAAGTAATAAAAATATTATTTAATCCAATTTCCTGAAATTATTATTTTGGAAATACCTTTAATACTCTCCTTTACCATTTTGAACTACAACATAGGTGAAATGGCCAAACCAGGAGCTGAAACTTTTTGTGTAGGATCCTAAGGCCAAGATATATTTTTGAGAATTTTTACAAATTTTTACCAACCTTGGAAGTAGCCCTATTATTTTAAACCAGTTTCTGCAATTATTTTTATTCAGAAAAGAATTCGGAACAGTAACGTGCCTCTCCCTCCTTTTATCTCTCTCCCGGCCGGCCCAGCCCATCACTCTCGCCCGCCTCAGACAGACAGCCCGACCCCACCAATCAGTCACCCCCTCCCCTCTCACATGCGCGCACGACGCCCCGGTCCTGCCTGTCGGCGCCAACCGTCCCCTCTCGCGACCGAGCCTGGCCCCACCCGTCAGCCGCCACCCTAACTCGCTCGCGCTCATCGGCCAGTGGCCCCCACCTGTCAGATCCATCTTCCTCGTGAGATCCGCCCCCAAATCCCCCCTCGCTGGCCGAAACCCTAACCCCACCTCAGATTCGCTCACGCCGGCCCTCTCTCCTTAATTACTCACCGGCATTGATTCCCCCGCGTTCTCCCGACCATTTCCCCCATTATTTTACCGCATCATCGCACCCGGATCGAGCGCACGCATGCATGGCAGGAGCTCGCCGGCGTTGAAGAGAGGCTTTACTATTGGCCTCCCCCGATTACGCCCCCTCTGCCCCCGCCGACGACCCTATATAATCCCCGTGGCCGTCCGCAATGCACCCCTACGCCCTATCGCTGCGAGAACAAACCAAAGCGCCCCAATTCGACTTTTTACTTTCCACCGCCGCCCGCACTCCAGCCATCGCTCACCGTCACCGGAGTCCCCCTCCGTCCTCGCCGACCGCACTGCTGCGACCGCAAGGACCTCTCCAATCCCGGCCACCACTCCATCGTCGACGAACCCTGCCAGATCACCGTCGCCACCAAGGACCCGAACACCTTCACCGCCTCCGCTCATCGCCGGCCTTGCTCCGTCGACCGTTCGTCACCGCAAGGGTACCCTCATGTTCCTCGAGTTGCCCTCTTTCCGGTTTAGGCCTTAGGCACGACCGCCGTCACTCGCCGTGGCCTCTGGTCTGCTCGCCGTCGCCGGAGAAGACAATCGGCATGGGTCGAGTACCCGTGCCGTGTCGGATTTGATCCTGGCCGTGCGATCTGGATCTAACGGTACCGATTAAATCCCATGTGCGGTTTAATCTGTGCCGTCGGATCTGAGCGAAGGGGTATGTTTTAATCTCGCACGTCCGTTAGTTTTAAAAACCCACGTTTAATCTCAGCCGTCCATCGCGTACCGGTTCGGCCTTTTAATCTCGCGCGTCCATCTTCACTTAACGCCCCCGCCTCGCCCTCGCGCGTTGGCTCTGGATCCAACGGTCCAAATTGGGCCAGACCACGCCTCGCCCTCGCGCGTGGGTTCATCGTGGGCCTGGCTCACCGTGGACCCGAGGGGATTTAAATTTGAAAATAAATTCAAGAAACTGTTTTAAACTTGTAAAATTCATATCTGGCTTATTTGAACTCTAAAAATTGTCATTTCAATTCCAGAAATTTTATAATTTTATTCTCTACACATTAGTTCAATAAAATCATTATGTTACTTTAGACTTTTTCATGTTTATTTAAATAGGTATTCAAATGCCCTTAGGATAAAAATGTAAATTTGATTATTTAAATTTCAGTAAGGCTTATTTTTAATTATTTCCTGTTAATAGGATGAAACCACTAAATTGCCCATGAACCTTTCATTTTAAATTGAATAGGAAGCTTAAAATGAGGTTACTCACATTTAAAACCCTTTCTCAAAGGACAACACTTCATTCTAATTTCTTTTAAAATTATTTATAAAATAAATTTCAGAACCTTAACAACTTGATTTTCCTTTAAATTAAACCAACTTAAACCTATGTGCTTGTTGTGTGATTTTATATTGTTTAAATTGAATGTTGTATTTATTTTATTTTACTTTATTTATATTGGAAAGACTACGACGCCGTCGAGGAGCCGGAATATTTCCCGGAAGTTAGGGCATTAGTCAGTAGCACCCGGGGCACTATAAGGACCGATCTACGGGATCCGTTGCAATACATATCTGTACTAACCACAAGTCTAGTGGGTATGTCCTAACTAAGGTATGGAGTGTTCCAAACCGAGGCCACCATTTGGAGATGGGTCAAGCAGCACCTGCGGGTGGCTTGTACCGACGTGGCGCAAAAGGGGGTGCAACGTTAGCCGGGATGCGGCCCGGCGTGCCGGCGAAACCTAGAGCGGGTGGTTATCGCTTGGAGCATTTCATGCCGAGGTTTTGGCAGGAGTTCCCGTGGTTTGGGTCATCTCGTTTGGGATGATTGCGTGCCTTGTGGGTACAGTAGTACATCTCTGATCAGAGTCTTAAATCTTTTCGAAAAGCAGAGCCCACGGTCAAGGGCGGGTTGCGTGACATCCCATAGTTAGTTTACTTTGAATATGTATGTGCATGATGGTTTGACATGTAAGGACTATTGTGCGAGGAGGTAAAACGTACTCCTCGAGTTAGATGATATTATTGATGTTCATGTTTACTTTTTCGCATGATTAAATTTGACTACACTAAATGCAATAACTGAAAATGTACTTTTCCGCACTGTTAGCCACTACCCTTCCTTGTTTATTATCTTGCATTATTACTTGCATTTGTGGTGGCTTGTTGAGTACTTTTGTACTCATACCTGTTGAACACCTCAGAGGATGCCTACTATGAAGACAGTCTGGAGTAGCGACCCAGTCAAGCAAAGATCCTGAAGAAGACGTTCGTCATGCATTTTAATTATTTTAATTATTTTTATTAAAACTCTGATGTAATAAATATGGTCTGCGTACCATGGATATTGTCGTATGTACGATTGTCGCATGATGAACCTCTTGTATTATTGTTTTTCTTATGAAATTCAATAAAGTTCCGATTTCGATAAATCGGGGTGCCACAAGATGGTATCAGAGCCGACTTGACTGTAGGAAGCCAAAAAGACCCGCCCAGCCAATAGCTGCAGAAAATTATTTCTCGAAAACCTACTTTATAAACATTGTTCCTCCCCTCACTTTTCTTCAACTTGTTGTTTTGTAGATGTCTATCTACCAAGTCCACCGCTACTGCCGCCACTACGAGGGCTTCGTCCGGGAGCTCCGTATGATTCTCACCTTCCTTGGGTTCCTCTTCGAGCCCGAATTCCAAGGAGTGTACCCGGATGAGTTCGCCGGGCCCTGCGACGTCTCTCTCACCGTCCACGGCTCCGGGGAGCACCTGCCGCCCTACACCACCGCGCTTGGGGGCCCGACTTTCGACGTCGCGTGCCAACGCGTCGCTCTCCAGGCTCTTATGGAGCTGAGGATGATCTATGATGATCGTCTTCAGAACTCGTCCTTTTGGCTTGTGCCGAAGCGCACACCCGGCCCCTACCGTAGCATCTACCTCGGAGTTCACTCCGTGCGTGATCCGGTCATGGCCCGGTAGTCGCGTCTTCTTCAAGCTATGGACGACCTCCATACTGAGGCGGTGCTCGACGCCGATGAGCACCATGAGGCGGTTGAGTTTCTTCGTGAGGAGACGAAGAACTTGATCCAATAGAACGGCGAGCTGCAGCGCAAGATTATGCAGCTGCAGAAGGACATCGCGGAGATGGTCCCCCTCCTCCCGAGGAAGAGGAAGCCCATTCGTGAGCCCGTCCCTTGCCCCAAGAGGATCCCGCCACACTCCTCCACCGCCGGACCCTCCACCAGCACCCCTGCACCACGCCCCGGCCTCATCTCCGACCCCATTATCGAGAATTTTCTCGAGCCCACCATCCCTCGGGAGCCGCGTACTCGTGGTTCCGAGAGCACGGAGACCGCCTCTGGTGGCGAGTAGGTGTTAGAGGCCGCTATTTTAATAAAGTAAATTTTTGTATGTGGTGCTATCTACAACGAGTTGTGTTGTAGATAGAATAAGAGCTTGAGTGTAATGAACAATTTTATCACTTGATTTATATGTATGAGCCTCATGAGCTATTTTCTTTAATTGAATGGTCATCATCTTTTTTCCTTATAACATCGTATGTTCAGAAGATGGCTGACCACCAGAACACCAGCTCCAACAACGGTGAAAGAGGAAGCCGTGACGTGCCCGAGGGTGTTGTACCCAACTGGGGTGCAACGGGCCCACATCAATCTGGGTCACCATCCGCCAGCCATCCTACCTTGGCGGAGATGATGGTGAATCAGAACCAATTGATCACCGCCCTCCTCACCCAAATGCAGCACCAACAAGCTCAGTTGGACCATCTGCAGAATGGAGAACCTTCCCCTCGCGCACCAGCACCAGCACCCGCACCCGCTCCCCAACTCTCGGAGTTTCTACGCGTGCGCCTGCCCATCTTCTCGAGCACCACCAACCCCATGGAGGCCGGAGATTGGCTCCGCACCATTGGGAAGAAGCTTGATCTCCTCCCCTGCACTAACCAGGAGCGAGTGGCCTTCGCCACTCACCAGCTCCAGGGTCCCACCACCGAGTGGTGGGACAACTACCGTGAGTCCCAGCCTGAGGACCACGTGGTGACATGGGCAGAGTTCACCATCGCCTTTCACGCCGCCCACGTCCCCGCTAGTGTCATCGTGGTTAAATAGCACGAGTTCCGCGATCTGCACCAGGGCAGTCGGACTGTCATGGAGTACCTCCATGAGTTCAACCGCCTCGCCCACTACGTGCTGGAAGAGGTGCGGACCGACGCCCTCCGCCAGGCCAAGTTCCTCTGGGGACTTAAGGATGAGCTGTCTATCCAGCTCGTCACCACCGACTACGCCGACTTCCAACGGTTAGTCAACAAAGCGCTCATACAGGAGACTGAGCAGAACAAGTTGGACCTCAAGAAGAGGAAGATGATCGCCTTCAAGCATCAACAGGCGAATTCCCAGAGGCCCCGCTTCGTTCCTCTGCCACCAGCACCCGCCTACCATCCTCGACCCACCTACAGGCTGCCTCACACCGCCGGTGGATCCAACGCCGAGCATCCTCGCCCCGCTCCACCCGCTCAGGCCGCCCAGCCGACGCCCGCCGTCAAGGACCCGATCTTGAAGGATCACCAAGGGAGGCCGGTCGTCTACTTCAACTGCCGCAAGGAAGGGAACTATTCACACCAGTGTCCTCACCCCAAGCAGCCCCAAGGTGCGACACCCAACCAGGTAGTTTGTGCCCGCGTCAACCACATCAGCGCGGAGGAAGCTCAGGAGGCTCCCGAAGTCGTGCTCGGTACGTTTACCGCAAATTCCATACCAGCTATGATTTTATTCGATTCTGGAGCAACACACTCTTTCATCTCGGAAGATTTTGTGAAAACCCATGAATTGGACGTGCTCCCTTTAACAGTCCCCATGATGATTGCCACTCCAGGCAATAAAACCTTAGCCCACTTATACAGCCCTAAGGTTAAGATAGAGATCCAAGGAGTATTATTCCGGGCCGAGCCAGTCCTCATAAAGTGCACCGGACTCGACCTCATCCTAGGGATGGATTGGTTGATGAAGCACAAGGGGGTGATCGACTGTGCCAACAAGTCCGTCATAGTGACCAACCCTGAAGGCGAAGCCATCACCTTTCGGATGACCAGCCGCAAACCACTCGAAGCGTCCCTCCACTCGCTAACCCTTGAAGAAGTGCCCATAGTCAAGGAGTTCATGGACGTCTTCCCTGAGGACCTACCAGGAATGCCTCCCAAGCGGGGCATCGAATTCAGAATCGAACTTGTCCCCGGGACCACTCCAATCTCCAAACGCCCATACCGGATGGCCGCCAATGAATTGGCCGAAGTCAAGAGCAACATCGAAGACCTGGAGCAGAAAGGGTACATCCGACCGAGTACTTCACCCTGGGGTACACCGGTCATCTTTGCCATGAAGAAGGACAAGACCAAGAGGATGTGCATGGACTATAGAGCCTTGAACGACGTAACCATCAAGAACAAATACCCATTACCTCGGATCGACGACCTGTTCGATCAACTGAAAGGATCCTCAGTGTTTTCCAAGATTGACCTCAGGTCAGGTTATCACCAGTTGAGGATTAGGGAAGAAGACATACCCAAGCCTGCCTTCACCTCCCGCTATGGACTCTACGAGTATACTATGATGTCGTTCGGACTCACGAATGCCCCGACCTTTTTCATGAACATGATGAACAATGTTTTCATGGAGTTCTTGGATAAGTTCATCGTGGTATTCATCGACGATATCCTCGTCTACTCCAAGACCAAGGAAGAGCACGAAACTCACCTCCGTCTGACCCTCGGAAAGCTAAGGGAGCAGCAATTGTACGCCAAATACAGCAAGTGCGAATTTTGGTCGTTTGAGGTAAAGTTCCTCGGTCATGTCATATCTGCTGGAGGAATAGCAGTGGACCCAACCACCGTGGAAGCAATGACCAACTGGCTGCAGCCCACTACCGTGACCGAGATCCGGAGCTTTCTCGGATTGGCCGGATACTACCGCCGGTTCATCGAGAATTTTTCGAAGATCGCCAAGCCTATGACCAGACTTCTGCAAAAATAAGTAAAGTTTGAATGGACCCCGGATTGTGAGGAAAGCTTCCAGACCATCAAGAAGAAGCTCGTGTCAGCCCCAATCCTGACCCTGCCAGACATCCAGAAAGATTTCCACGTCTACTGCGATTCTTCTCGCCAAGGTTTGGGATGTGTCTTGATGCAAGATGGGAAGGTGATATCCTACGCCTCCCGACAACTGAGACCGCATGAGCTGAACTACCCAACCCATGACCTGGAGTTAGCAACCGTGGTGCATGCCTTGAAGATATGGAGACTTTACCTTGTGGGGAATCGGTGCGAGGTCTTCACCGACCACAAGAGCCTCAAGTATATATTCACCCAACCGGACCTGAACCTCAGGCAAAGGAGATGGTTGGAACTGATCAAGGATTATGACTTGGGCATCCATTATCATCCAGGCAAGGCAAATGTGGTGGAACACACCCTCAGTCGAAAAGGGTACTGCAATGCCATCATGATTCAGGACCAGGTCCCTTTGCTATACAAGGAGATGGAAAGGTTGAACTTAGGGATCACCACCCAAGCGTACGTCGCTGCCTTGGAGTCTAGGCCTGTCTTAATAGACCAGATCCGAGAAAAGAAGAAGGAAGACCCGGACATCTTGGAGATCTAGCAGAACATGTGGAGGGGTAAAGCCCCCGAATTTTCCGAGGACGAGCATGGTACCATTTGGTTCGGGAACCGGATATGCGTACCCGACAAGCCTGAATTGAAGACCCTCATCCTTCAAGAAGCCCACGATACTCTATACTCCATTCATCCCGGTAGTACAAAGATGTATCAGGACCTGAAAGAAAAATATTGGTGGGTCAGCATGAAGAGAGAAATAGCTAAGTATGTGGCCAAGTGCGACACATGCTGGCAGGTCAAGGAAGATCATCAAAGGCCTGCTGGACTATTGCAACCTCTCAAAGTCCCCGAATGGAAGTGGGAAGAAATAGGAATGGACTTCATCACGGGACTGCCCAGGACCCAAGCTGGTTACGATTCTATCTGGGTGATCGTCGACCGACTCACCAAGGTGGCTCACTTCATCCCCTTCAAGACAACTTACAATGTCGCCAAGTTGGCCGAGTTGTATATGACCCGGATCGTGTGCCTCCAAGGAGTTCCTAAGAAGATTGTATCTGACCGTGGGAGCCAGTTTACCTCCAAGTTTTGGAAGAACCTCCAAGAGGAACTTGGCACCCGGCTAAACTTTAGCATCGCCTATCATCCACAGACCGACGGTCAAAGCGAAAGGGTCAACAAAATACTGGAGGATATGCTTAGAGCTTGCGCTCTAGACTTTGGCGGAATGTGGGACAAGAACTTGCCCTATGCGGAGTTCTCCTACAACAACAGCTATCAAGCCAGCCTTCAAATGTCCCCGTTCGAAGCACTCTACGGGCGTAAGTGCAGAACGCAGTTGCTCTGGGATCAAACCGGAGAATCACAACTGTTTGGGACAGACATATTGAGAGAAGCTGAAGAGAAGTTCAAGATCATAAGGGACCGATTAAAGATAGCCCAGTCCCGACAAAAGAGCTACGCCGATAACCATCGAAGAGACCTAACCTTTGAGGAGGGTGATTATGTCTATCTCCGAGTCACTCCCCTCCGCGGCACTCAAAGGTTCAACATGAAAGGCAAGCTAGCACCCCGCTACGTCGGACCTTTTCAGATCCTCCGACAGCAAGGAGAAGTGGCTTATCAACTTGAACTGCCTCCATCTTTGGCAGGAGTTCACGATGTGTTCCATATCTCTCAGCTGAAGAAGTGTCTCTATGTGCCCACCGAGCAAGCCGATCTTCAGCAGCTCAACGTCCAAGAAGATTTGACCTACATCGAGAAACCCATCAAGATCTTGGAAACCAAGGAAAGGGTAACCAGGAGTCGTGTAGTTTGCATCTGCAAAGTTCAGTGGGACAACCACCCCGCCGAAGAAGCTACATGGGAAAAGGAAGACGAACTGAAAGCCCAATACCCTGAACTATTCGAGTAGCGCTCCAATCTCGAGGACGAGTTTCTTTGTAAGGGGGATAGGTTTGTAACACCCCAAATTTTCAAAGTAATAAAAATATTATTTAATCCAATTTCCTAAAATTATTATTTTGGAAATACCTTTAATACTCTCCTTTACCATTTTGAACTACAACATAGGTGAAATGGCCAAACCAGGAGCTGAAACTTTTTGTGTAGGATCCTGAGGCCAAGATATATTTTTGAGAATTTTTACAAATTTTTACCAACCTTGGAAGTAGCCCTATTATTTTAAACCAGCTTTTGCAATTATTTTTATTCAGAAAAGAATTCGGAACAGTAATGGGCCTCTCCCTCCTTTTCTCTCTCTCCCGGCCGGCCCAGCCCGTCACTCTCGCCCGCCTTGGACTGACAGCCCGACCCCACCCGTCAGTGACCCCCTCCCCTCTCACGTGCGCGCCCGACGCCCTGGTCCCACCTGTCGGCGCCAACCGTCCCCTCTCGCGCCCGAGCCCGGCCCCACCCGTCAGCCGCCACCCTCACTCGCTCGCGCTCACCGGCTAGTGGCCCCCACCTGTCGGATCCGTCTTCCCCGCGAGATCCGCCCCCAAATCCCCCCCCTCACCGACCAAAACCCTAACCCCACCTCGGATTCGCTCACGCCTGCCCCCTCTCCTTAATTACTCGCCGGCATTGATTCCCCCGCGTTCTCCCGACCGTTTCCCCCATTATTTCACCGCATCATCGCCCCCAGATCGAGCGCACGCATGCATGGCAGGAGCTCGCCGGCGTTGAAGAGAGGCTTTACTCTCGGCCTCCCCCGATTACGCCCCCTCTGCCTCCGCCGACGACCCTATATAAACCCCCTGGCCGTCCGCAATGCACCCCTACGCCCTATCGCTGCGAGAACAAACCAGAGCACCCCAATTCGACTTTTTACTCTCCACCGCCGCCCGCACTCCAGCCGTCGCTCACCGTCATCGGAGTCCCCCTTCGTCCTCGCCGACCGCATCGCTGCGACCTCAAGGACCTCACCGATCCCGGCCACCACTCTGTCGTCGACGAACCCCGCCGGATCGCCATCGCCGCCAAGGACCCGAAGACCTTCACCGCCTCCGCTCGTCCCCGGCCTTGCTCCGTCGACCGTTCGTCACCGCAAGGGTACCCTCATGTTCCCCGAGTCGCCCTCTTTCCATTTTAGGCCTTAGGCACGACCGCCGTCGCTCGCCGTGGCCTCTAGCCTGCTCGCCGTCGCCGGAGAAGACGACCGGCACGGGTCGAGTACCCGTGCCGTGTCGGATTTGATCCTGGCCGTGCAGTCTGGATCTAACGGTACCGATTAAATCCCATGTGCGGTTTAATCTGCGCCGTCAGATCTGAGCAAAGGGGTATATTTTAATCTCGTGCGTCCGTTGTTTTAAAAACCCGCGTTTAATCTCAGTCGTCCATCGCGTACCGGTTCGGCCTTTTAATCTCGCGCGTCCATCTTCACTTAACGCCCCCGCCTCGCCCTCGCGCGTTGGATCTGGATCCAACGGTCCAGATTGGGCCGGACCACGCGCACAGTGCGCGGGTTCACCGTGGGCCTGGCTCACCGTGGACCCGAGGGGATTTAAATTTGAAAATAAATTCTAAAAACTGTTTTAAACTTGTAAAATTCATATCTGGCGCATTTGAACTCTAAAAATTGTCATTTCAATTCCAGAAATTTTATAATTTTATTCTCTACACATTAGTTCAATAAAATCAGTATGTTACTTTAGACTTTTTCATGTTTATTTAAATAGGTATTCAAATGCCCTTAGGATAAAAATGTAAATTTGATTATTTAAATTTCAGTAAGGCTTATTTTTAATTATTTCCTGTTTATAGGATGAAACCACTAAATTGCCCATGAACCTTTCATTTTAAATTGAATAGGAAGCTTAAAATGAGGTTACTCACATTTAAAACCCTTTTTCAAAGGACAACACTTCATTCTAATTTCTTTTAAAATTATTTATAAAATAAATTTCAGAACCTTAACAACTTGATTTTCCTTTAAATTAAACCAACTTAAACCTATGTGCTTGTTGTGTGATTTTATATTGTTTAAATTGAATGTTGTATTTATTTTATTTTACTTTATTTATATTGGAAAGACTACGACGCCGTCGAGGAGCCGGAATATTTCCCGGAAGTTCCTCCCTCTCCCTTCGCTGAACAAAGCAAGTCACCAAAGCAATTTTTGAGCATATTGAACCCATGTTCGATTAAACTATCGCTAAAACACATAGGTTATATATGCATTAGTCCAATGAAAACCCTTATAATATATTTATTTAGGATCCTCCGACCTTGATGTGCAACCCAAGCCATGCTATCTTGCCTAACTTCCTTGTCACCATATGATCAATGCTATTAGCTAGTGTCCAATGTATTGACACGATCGCTATAGGATAAAAATGAGTCGTAGCAACATGGTTCTACTATATGATCCCCATTGTTTCTTATCTTTGGAATTCTGTCGGTGATGAGTTATGGTTGTGAGTGTATGCATGGTGGGTTCCGGGTGCAAGCTAGGGCATTGGTCGGTAGCACCCGGGGCACTATAAGGATCGGTCTACGGGATCCATTGCAATACACATCCGTACTAACCACAAGTCTAGTGGGTAAGTCCTAACTAAGGTATGGAGTGTTCCAAACCGAGGCCACCATTTGGAGATGGGTCAAGCAGCACCTGCGGGTGGCTTGTACCGACGTGGCGCAAAAGGGGGTGCGACGTTAGCCGGGATGCGGCCCGGCGCGCCGGCGAAACCTAGAGCGGGTGGTTATCGCTTGGAGCATTTCATGCCGAGGTTTTGGCATGAGTTCCCGTGGTATGGGTCATCTCGTTTGGGATGAGTGCGTGCCTTGTGGGTATAGTAGTACATCTCTGATCAGAGTCTTAAATCTTTTCGAAAAGCCGAGCCCACGGTCATGGGCGGGTTGCGTGACATCCCACATTTAGTTTACTTTGAATATGTATGTGCATGATGGTTTGACATGTAAGGACTGTTGTGCGAGGAGGTAAAACGTACTCCTCGAGTTAGATGATATTATTGATGTTCATGTTTACTTTTTTGCATGATTAAATTTGACTACACTAAATGCAATAACTGAAAATGTACTTTTCCGCACTGTTAGCCACTACCCATCCTTGTTTATTATCTTGTATTATTACTTGCATTTGCGGTGGCTTGTTGAGTACTTTTTGTACTCATACCTGTTGAACACCTCAGAGGATGCCTACTATGAAGACGGTCTGGAGTAGCGACCCAGTCAAGCAAAGATCCTGAAGAAGACGTTCGTCATTCATTTTAATTATTTTTATTATTTTTATTAAAACTCTGATGTAATAAATATGGTCTGCGTACCATGGATATTGTCGTATGTACGATTGTCGCATGATGAACCTCTTGTATTGTTGTTTTTCTTATGAAATTCAATAAAGTTCTGATTTCGATAAATCGGGGCGCCACAGGAACCAAGTGAGGGTGTTCACTGTGGTTAAAGGTTATGATGAGTGATTGACAGAGTTTGCTATGATATTCATGTATGGATGCTTGGAAGTGTGTGTGTGTATGTGCTTGTCTCATGTGTGCAGGGTTGAGATACTCGTCAACTATCGATGGCAAGGGATCAGGGTTAGACTGGGAGTCTAATGCTAGATGGTCGAGGATGTCAGTCGAAGTTGAGAGTGACCTCAGATGTACGCATGGAGATCAAGCAGGACAAGGGATAATGGTTGATCGAGACGAGGTGTCTTTCGAGTCAGCGAAAGGGAAACCAGTACAAGTGACAAGGCGGCTCGAGGGATCGAGAGCGGGAGAGACTTGCTGGCAGTCGAGTTTTTGCTGAAAACCGTCTCATCTCTAAATGTTTTTAAATTCCAATAATTAGGAGTTTATTTTCGTTTAGTAATTTAGATTAAGTGTAAACTTTTATTATTTTTCGGAATTGTTAAAATTCTGAAAATATATTAAAAATATAGGTTTAAGTGTTGTAATAAATTAGGTATATTTTTTGTGTATTTTTCTGAATTTTAATTCTAAAAAATACTAA
>JAAALK010000289.1:2595737-2757057 GCA_019279435.1 Zizania palustris | reverse complement strand
GCTGATGAGGGTGGGCCTTCTGCACCCCCTGCAGAGCCCACACCTTCTGAGACTTCGACTGAGGACGAGGGCGGACCTCTGATCACTTATTCCACTTCGATCGAGCCCCCTCAGTCGAGTCCAGAGGTGCCAGCTACTGACTCCGGGTGAGGTGACTCAGATCACCAGGGAACCCGAGCAGTTCAGCGTGATCACCCCTCAGAGCTCATCATCGGTGATTTGACTGAGAGAACTTTGCGTTCATCTACCTCTCTTGCTGTGTTTGCTGAATCTGCTTTTGTTGCATCTTTTGAGCCCAGAGACGTTTCTCATGCTCTTTCTGATTCTAATTGGATTAATGCTATGCAAGAAGAGTTTGAGAACTTTGTCCGTAATCGGGTTGCACACTAGTTGAGCCGCCACCAGGATGCAACCCCATAGGCACCAAGTGGGTGTTCAAGAACAAACAAGGTGAAGATAGGGTTGTGGTGCGCAATAAAGCTCGACTGGTTGCCCAGGGTTATTGCCAGAAGGAAGGTATTGACTTTGAATAAACCTTCGCTCCTGTTGCCCGTCTTGAGTCCATTCGTATTCTTCTAGCTTTTGCCGTTTCGAAAGGTTTTAAGATTTTTCAAATGGATGTTAAGAGTGCTTTTCTGAACGGGTTCATAGAGGAGGAAGTTTATGTTAGGCAGCCCCCCGGTTTTGAGAACCCTAAGTTTCCTCGACATGTTTTCAAGTTGCAAAAAGCTTTATACGGGTTGAAGCAAGCCCCAGGGCTTGGTATGACCGGTTGAAGCAATTTTTGTTGGGGAAGGGCTTTGTGATGGGTTCGGTGGATAAAACTCTTTTCTTGCTCAGAGATGCTTCAGATTTCTTAGTCGCTCAGATTTATGTGGACGATATCATTTTTGGCGGTACTACTAATGATCTTGTGTCCAAGTTTTCTGAGCAGATGCACAGTGAGTTTGAGATGAGCCTCATGGGTGAGCTCAAGTACTTCCTAGGGCTCTAGATCAAGCAGACCAAGGACGGCACCTTCATCCACCAAGGTAAGTACACTCGCGATATGCTTAAGAAATTTGACCTTGGTGGTGAATTGAAGCCGCAGATGACCCCGATGGGCACTTCTGGGGGTCTGGACAAGGATGAGAGTGGCGTCAAGGTCAACGAAAGGGAGTTTTGAGGGATGATCGGTTCACTACTATACCTGACGGCGACCAGACCGGACATTCAGTTCGCCGTAGGACTGTGCGCGCGCTTCCAGTCTTCACCTCGTGCGTCTCATCGGCAGGCTGTCAAGCGCATCTTCAGGTATCTCACTTATGTGCCCGATCTTGGTCTTTTCTATTCAGCATCATCATCTCTTGATTTATCTGGCTTTTAGGACGCCGACTTTGGTGGGTGCCGGTTGGATCGCAAGTCGACTTCTGGTACTTGCCAGTTTCTTGGTTCTTCTCTTGTTTCTTGGTCTTCTCGAAAGCAATCTGGAGTTGCTCTTTCGACCACTGAGGCTGAGTACGTAGCTGCTGCTAGCTGCTGCTCACAGTTGGTTTGGATGATTTCCACTCCACGAGATTTTGGGTTGTTCTTTCCTACCAGAGTTCCTTTGTTTTGCGACAGCACCAGTGCAATTAGTGTAGGGAAGAACCCATGTGTCCATTCAAAAACCAAACACATTGATGTGCGCTTTCACTTTTTACGGGATCAATATGAGAAAGGTGTCATTGACCTTATTCATGTTGATACCCATCATCAGTTGGCTGACATTTTCACCAAACCCCTAGATCAGTATACTTTTGAGCATTTATGAGGGGATTTGGGTGTTGTGTATCCTTTCTAGGATATTTTGCGTCAATTTTCTTCTTCTTTACTCTTTTCTTGAGTCTTTTCCGTGTGTGTTCATATCTTGCATATTCACATATCACACTTTTGAGCCTGCTTCTGTTATATGATTGAACTGCTTTACTTATTCTAGCTGGTACATGCTTTTGAATACTTGTCAATGATCATGCTTTGGTTCAGTTCACTTGATATGTCTGATATCTGTCATATGCATGGCTTTTATGCTTTAAACTTGAAAAATGATCACCATTGCTTCTGGTAACTAGCATGTGTAGGCTGAATGTTCTTGCTATCTGTTACATGCCTTGTAGCTAGTTCCTAACTTAGATGCAAATATGCAACTTGGACATCTTTCTACTTTACAACATGGAAATGTGCTATAAAAATGATGAAACATCAAGAAAAATGAAAATTCCATGCCTTTTTTATGCATCACTTGACAAGATCCAGGTGGGTTTGTCTTGTCGCATTGCATTGTTCTGGACTGCATACCATAGCACTTTGGTATGAACTAGGACACTGTAGTGTATGCCAAGACCAATGTCTTAAGCTTCTGATGGTCCAGCTCTGGCCTAGGTTTGACTTGGTCGGTTAGCATAAGGTTTGACATGCAAATAACCCCTGGCACAAATGAAAAAGGAAAAAGAAAAAGCCTGAAAATTGAAATGATAACAAGTTTGCTGAAGCACTTTGTTTTGGACAATGCTTATCTTGGTAGATATCAGTTAGCTTCTACATCTCATGTTTTACTTTGCTTGTCAACCGGAAAATGTGGTGATGTTTTTTGTTTGCAAAAATTGAAAATGCGTGCTAATGACTTTCTTTAGATATCATCTGTTGCACTGATCATGCCATGTATCTTAGACAGTAAGTCTTTTGCTGTATCTGTTCGATGTTGTAATTGCAGTCAATTATATCTGAGAAGCATGCTTTCTACACTCCACATGCACCCCAGTTGCATTCATTGCATATTTTGAGGGGGAGTTGCATTTCAGGGGGAGTCTGTGTCTCTTTTGAGTGCTTGATGAGTTCACTTGTCAACAAGGGGGAGAAAATTTGGGATCAGAGTTTAAGGGGGAGTTTCTGTCTCGCTTGTTCTTACTCTGTTGATATCCTTGTTGTTCTGAAATCACACTCATTCTGAGCTTTTTACGTTTTGGTTAACCATAATGACCACTTCTTGCTTTTGTTTGGCTTTCGGTCATTAGGGTTAAACTTCTACCTTTTCTTCTTCTTCTTTGTTTTTCTTGTGCTTTGTTTTCGTGTTTCCACAGTTGTTTGCAGGAACTGAAGAGTTGATGTGTTGATAATGCACTCATCAAGGGGGAGATTGAGGAGCCATGCTGAATAGCGTGGGCCTCATGGCTCCAGATGCGATGAGTCATTGTCAACGATAGTCAAAGAGGACTGAGAAGAATGAAGATCTGCTGTTTTATGGGACGCGTGTGACTCAGGTACACAGGCAGCAAGCGACTGTCGGGCAGAGGAGGCTGCAAAGTCAGGCTGGCCCAATCCGGGTACATGGGTCAGAAGCAGTAGAAGACCCACTGGGCTGTTGACCAGGATTGACTTAGGTACACGGGCGGTGAGTGATTGCCGGGCTGAGAGAGCTGCGGAATCGGGCCGGCCCAATCCAGGTACCTGGTGCAATGTCAGTGGAGGCTTTGTCAGTTTCGGGGCAAAACTGACAATCGTTGATTCTGTATCGGACTGTCCAGAAGAGAAGCCATAGTCGCTACGAAAGCTTACCTTCCGGATAAGTCATCTGTATCTCTAGGCCCACAGTCAGTCAGTCGTGTCTGTAAAAATTCCTAAGGGCAATAGAGTCATTTCTTTTATTTTAGCGTCTGTAAAAACCCTAAGGGGCTGGTGGAATATTCCTAGTGTTGGGCTGCCTATAAATAGGGCCCCAATCCCTAGGGTTAGGTCACCCCTTCTAGAATTCACTTTTCAATCTATTGGGTCATTTTGCTCCCAGTCTTTCTCTCTCCCTGTGTGCGCCGCCAGGCAACAAGCTTTGTTCTTTCTGAGATTGATTTGGTTCTTTGCTGTTGGAAGCTTTTATTTCCATCTATTCTCATGTGCAGCACTTCATTTAAGGCTCTGTAGGTTCGGTTTGCCCGCAGTTAATTTATTCTCTGAGAAGAAGCTTCTATGTTGCTGTTACTTGTTCTACACGAGGAGTACTAGTTCTTGCTGTTTGCAAGTAGTACTACTTCACTGTAGCAACAGTATACTAGTACTCTAGCCTTGCTTTTTCCTGCACAGCTTTTTGATCGTGTTGGCAGGGCTAAAATCTCTTTTCTAGCTGTTTTTGGCGAAGCCCCTTCTCTCTGTTTGAAGTCCCTCAGCTCCGTGAGGCAGGCTTCGATCTGACATTCTCGAGGACTTCATTTGAACTTCGACTTCACTTTGTGTCCTGTGTTTCTAGCTTCGAAGTACTTCTTGAGCTCTGTCAGCTTGACATACTTCGAACGTCTGTGCGAAGGTACTCCTACTTGAGCTCTTTGAAGTCCATACTTTGACAGGTTTCGAAGCTGGCTTCGAAGCTTGTTTTTCCTGGTCGACTTCGCTCGACGTGAGTTATTTCTTGCTGTTATTTTTGAAGGTCACAATGTGTATGTTCGGAGCTTGTATTTTGAAGTTAACTCTCTGATCGAAGGTTTCAACTTCGGTTTGTCATACCTCGACCAAGCTAGCTTCGAAGTTTGAGTGTAGGCATCGTTTTGGTTTCTCTGTCGTGTGATGCGCTTCGCTACTCTTTCGAAGGTTGTCTTTTTGTGAGCTTGTTCGAAGTTTTTTTGTTCAAAGTCTAGCCTTCGAAGTACTCTGTTCGAAGCAACCTTCGACTCTGTCATACTTCGCTTCGAAGCATACTTCGCTGTTTGCCACACACGATCTAGGCTATATCAAACAAACCTTCGGCACGTCAACGATAACCTTCGGCACTTTCACAATAGCCTTTGCCAGGCTTCGACACTGACCTCCGAAGCAGGCCTCGACACTGACCTCCGAAGCAGGCTTCGATACAGTAGAGCAGGCTTCGCCAAGTTCCGAACAGGAGACAAATCTGAACAGTAACTTCTCATCTCACCTTATATATACTTAGATCATTCATTGAGAAGTTTGACCTGACATGTCTAGTATACTTTGTTTATCTGCCTAGTGGCACTGCTTTGGTGGTTCTGTGTTTGACATCAGTAGCTTCTAGGCTAGATACCTTTAGACTTAGGCTTCCTGTTCATACTTTGCTGATTAGTCTTTTGAGGTACGTTGGGTGTTGGGAGCAGTTCATTGATTCGAAAGAATTTTAGACGCCCATTCACCCCCCTCTGGTCGCTACTTTCGGTCCTACAGTAGGTAGTTTAGTACAACATAGGAGTACTTTAGGAGTAGATTATCGATAATTTAGGAGTAGATTATCGGTAATTTAGGAGTAGAAAAGCATGTAGTTATCTTGGCACACATCAATCTTCTCATACTCCATACTAAGAGCAGAAAGCATTTTTTTGACTGGTACATGTATTTCAACATTTAATGGTTCATAGAAAGGACATCGCTGATCAGGTTCACAAGATCCTTATAACAATTGTTGGAGAATGCAAACTTCGACTTAATGGCCATAAGATGGGTCACAAAAGCGAGTACGCTTACTATGGTGTGCTCATGCAACGACTCTTCTGAAGCTCTAAGGATGTCAAAAAACTTATGAACCTTCGGTGTAGGAGGATCCTTAGGCTTTATTTCAAACTCCGGTCATATAGAATCAAGCATCTCATCCATCCTATCGTCAACCGTGCTATCATCTTCTTCAACTACTAATACCATTTTTTTATGAAATGTCTTGCCATGGTGCACCCAAACTTCATAACCTAGCAAGAAACCATACTTGCAAATGTGCAGTGACAACGTTCTCTTGTCTTGCGAACGAGAATTTCTGCACTTCATGCATGGGCACCTCGCGCCACCTATTTTTGTCAAAGTGAATGCACGGTCAACAAACTTCTCAGCGTTCATCATCCACTCCTTCGAGTGAGATCCACTTTTATTCCAACCACTATACAGCCACCATCGGTCCTCAGCCATTCTAGCCAGAGGCAAAACATTCATTCAATCGAGAATGCATCATAAGTACTCACGTTTGTATATACCACGACCCTATGTCTATAGGAAAATATATGTCCTAAACCCACCCAAGAGTGACCGACAGAACGTGGTATTTATGATGAGTCATGAGTCCGAACAAAATTTCAGCAACATAACCATGTTGTTCTCCAATTGCACGCCTGATAATGGTGCAATGGAGAACAACAAGGTTATAACACTGAAATCTCATTCGGACTCCTAGATCATCATAAATACCACCCTCTGTCGCCCACTTCGAGGTTGTCCAAAAAGGGACAATTCTAGATCTACACATCTCACATGCATGACAGGTGTGAGACATGTTGGTCCGAAACGGGTGACACATAGGTTTCATTACACTACTTATGTTTTTGTCACATAAAAAATTTCATACGAAAATAATATATAAGAAAAATATATATAATACTAATCACCCTAATGAAATTAATAGCATATATATAATATCACAACATATATTGCATATGAAAAAAAGAACATTGCATATGAAACATATGTAAAAGCACAATATTAATGCATGAAAAAAACTTTTTAACATCACAACATATATTGCATATGAACAAATTAATTCACAAATCAATTCACAATTCACAACATTACAATTCACAAATCAATTCACATATATATTGCATATGAACAAATTAATTCACAACATCACAATTCACAAATCAATTCACAATTATTCACGGATCAATTCACAATTCAGAATAACAGATGAAATTAGATAGGCTATATAGAGGGATAAAAATTACTTGGCAGTGCGGCGGAGGCCAGCGGGCGGTGGAGACCGGCGGAAGGCAGCGGTGGGCGGGTAGGCGGCGGCGGCCGGAGGTGGCGAGGCTCTCGGGCGGTGCCGGCTACTGGGCGCTCGGGCGCGGCTGGGGAAAAATATCTCCTTTAACTTCCATCGGCCCGACGAAAGTTAAAGGAGATATGCCGGGCGGGGGAAAATTCACTTTAACTTCCGTCGGTCATAGTAAAAACCTGACGGAAGTTAAAATGGCCAACATAATTTTATTATTTTTTTGTAGTGAGATTAGGGGTAATTTAGGAGTGGATTAGAGGTAATTTTATGGGTAATTTAGGAACAATTTAGAAGTATTTTAGGGTATTGTAAACACACTTTAGTAATAATTTAGGGGTTTTTAACACACTTTAGCTATAATTTAGAGGTACTTTAGAGATAATTTAAAGGTATTTGAAACATACTTTAGCAATAATTTATGGCACTTTAAACATAATTTAGAGGCACTTTAAACATACTTTAGAGATAAAATTTTTAAAAGTTTTGTTGGTTATTTTGGTGCAAATGTGAGGAATCATTTGTAAACGAAAAAAATGTGAATTGTCAATATTAAAAGAACATGTGATTTCTTATTAGTTGTTCTTATTACCATGAGGTCATGAAGAACATGTGGGTCTGAATGTAGCATTTTAAATTTATCTCTACATATCAATTGCATATTTGTGGGATCGGAATGGCGACTAGAAGGGGGGTGAATAGGCGCCTCAACATTTTCTTTCGAATGTGATGGCCTGATCAAATCACCCAATGCACATCTACAAGATTGCAATATCAAACTAGATAACCACTTGAAAACAAGTTTAAAAACAAGTCAATTTCAAAACCTGAAATCAGATGATGAATTAAATGAGTCACAAGATTTCTGCAAATTTCAGCTCTAATCACTTCCAGTTTTGATTAGCAACGAATTCAAGTTTTATCTCAATCACACAATTGATTCACTTGTTGAAACAGGAATGCTTAATGCTAAACAATTTTTGTCGAAAACACTGTAGCGTGTCCGAAAAACATCAGACTACCAAATCAGAACATAAACAACTCTTATAGGGGTTTTCTCTGATTTTGTTTGAGAAACTGAGCAAAACTTTGATTCGTCTTTCAGTTTTCACAACATTTCAGATCAACCATACTGACTCACTTTTAACTTGAGCAAATTCAGATTGCAAAAATAACTATACCTCTACTGCTCATAAACTGAAGTTAGGAAAAATATTTCAGAAGCATGTACAGAATTCCCTCAAAACAGAATCAGATAGCAGCAACCATTGAAGACTATTACAGAAACTATATTCAGTGAATCAGTAAACACATTGATACAAAATTTTCAGAAGGATTTCAATTTTCTATCCTCAATACAAAAACCAACTCACAAACCAAACAGAAGAATACTCACACTTGAATAAGTCCAGACACTGTTTGTTCAGACAAAACTAACTGAACCTATACTGATGTTTCTGAGAAGCAAACAAATCCATTCCTAGATCAATCAGTTCAGATAAGATGTGACACAGTAACACCAACTCAACTGAAAGAAATGCTTTAGATCACTGGAGAAAACAAATGCCAGAAGGAAATATTGAAGCAATACCAAAACACTGAAACTACTGAGTTATATCTTCAGTTCTTCAATCAAGTAACCAGACTTATCTAGTCTTGATACAGCTCATTCTGACTTGATCACAAATATCATAAGTCAACAGATCAGCTCTTACAAGAACAGGAACAACTACTCAGTCAAGTACATGTGCATCTCATGAAAGAATACTGAACTACAGAAGCAGAGAATACACTGAAAAATTCTACCCACAAACTTTTCAGCAATCGGGCAACAATAGTTCAATGAGAAATAACCTCAGACATTCTGTGAAACTAG
Source organism: Zizania palustris (assembly GCA_019279435.1). Lineage (NCBI taxonomy): Eukaryota > Viridiplantae > Streptophyta > Magnoliopsida > Poales > Poaceae > Zizania > Zizania palustris. The sequence goes on along the minus strand of JAAALK010000289.1, from coordinate 2,748,412 downwards.
AGCAGGATCAACATAGATTTCAAACCTTTACTAGTATGATGAACACAGTGAATACAAGACTTAAAGCATCACAGCTCAGGACTCAAAAATTTCAAGGATAAACACTCACAAATCAGCACTCAGATTCATCAAGCAGTTTATACAGAAAAGATATCAGAATTACAGAGTCTATTACTCAAAACAGAATACCTTACCTGTTGCAGTGTTGTCGCAAGCTCCTGTAGCTGATCACCAAAAATCCCAGAAGTTCATACTTCAGCACTTGTTCATCCGTGAAAGGATCTCCAAGATTTGAATCACAGAATCATCAAATCGTCCCAAAACAGGAGCCAGGAAAACATAATAACCAGCAGTTAAACCACAATACAACAAATTACACGCTACAACACTTATCGGGAGACTGTAGCAAATCCGATAAAACCACTGACTACTGTATCGAATCAGGATTTCAACCATCAAAGAACTTGTCAAGTGCTCTCATTGAAAAACTGGAATGAAAAAAATGATTCTGCATTCCTGTCCAATCGGCTGAGAACTCTGGGCAAAATATCCTACCTGCTCAAGTTCTAGAAGCCACAGTTTTACACTTTGCCCCTTAGAAAATTCTGAAATTACAATTCTGAAAATACCCTATTAGACCCTAAAAGAAAAATTACAAAAGCACTCTTCTTTTTAATATATTTTTAGAGTGAACCCACTCAAAAAAATATACCAAAAGGATACACTATGAAACTAAAAAAATTAAACTAATACATGACACAAATTTATTAGTAAAACATTTAAAGTTTCAACGGTTTTCAGCAAAAAACCGACAAAGCCTGTCCTGATCATCGACTCCCGTCGTCAGTCCGTGAGCCCGATAGCCAGCAAGTATCTCCCGGTCTCGATCCCTCGAGCCACCTTGTCACTTGAACTGGCTTCCCTTTCGCTGACTCGATCAACACTTCGTCTCGATCAATCTTCAACTCAACATCCTGTTCGACCTCCATGCGTACATCAGAGTCCACTCTCGACTTCGACTGACACCCTTGACCATCTGGCATTAGACTCCCCGTCTAACCCTGATCCCGTGCCATCGATAGTTGATGAGTAACTCAAGCCTGCACACATGAGACAAACACAGACACACACACCATATCCAGAGCATCCAGACACAACCCATGACTTCACCCTGTCAATCACTCATCATTACCTTGAACACTAGTGACAGACCTCACTATGTTCCTCAATCTCCCCCTTGATGAGTGCATTGACAACACAAGATCCAAAAAGAGTAAAGCAAAGGTTCAGCACACAAGTGACCATGAAAGCTCTAAAGAGAGCAAAGTGAGAAAACATGTCACTTGCCAAATGATAAAGCAACGCAAAAATTACCTCAAAAGCACTTCAAAAGCTCAAAAGAGCACAAACTCATCAACAAGCTCAAGTACTCTCCCCCTTTGGCAATGCAGACATCAAGATAGCCCCATGAGTTGAGAGAGTAAAGTGACCATGCAATGCTTCTAGAATATGATTAAGTCCAATTACAATACAAGCACTTCTTGTGCCTCACAATCTGTCCTGACTAAACTGCATGGCAAGCTTTGAATAAACATAATCTAAATATCCGTATGAGCAAGCAGTTTGAAGTTTAAGCAAATAAAAGCATCACTACCCAGACTAGTGTACTAGACATGGCAAGGTAAGAGATACAAAATCTAGTCACAAACAAACTCGAAAAGCACATCCCACTACAAGGAGCTGCAGCAAACTTGATATGCGTGAAAAGTAAACTTTTTATTATTATATTTTTAATGCCAGGGGTTATTTGCAAGTCGACCTTATGCTAACCGATCAAGCGAAGCCTAGGATAAACCATCGGAAGCTTAAGGCGTTGATCTTGGTATACACTCGATATCCCAGTTCAAACCAAAGTGCAATGGTATGCAGTCCAGAACAAAGTAGTGCGACTATGCAAACCCACTTGTATCTTTTCAATTTTATCACCACTTTAGCACTTTTGATTCATTTTCATCATTTTCATTTTTCATTTTTCAATTTTTCAATTTTTTTTATTTTTATTTTTGAGCAAACATGATCAAGTTGCGTATGAGCATCCAAGTGACAAGGACAAAGCTATCAAGTAAGAAATGAATAGCAAAAACACCCTAGCCTATTCATGCTAGAATCCAGACTTGGTAGTGACCATTTTCAAATTTTCGCAAAGAAAAGCCATGCTCAAACCATCTAGATAGATGAGTTCATTCTAAGCACAATCAAACAGTGAATACATGACAGTATCGTAAAGTGCACACACAAGTCATGTATATGTAAAAGCAATTAATCATATTTTAGAAGCACATGCAAATGTACACAACTCCCCCTCACATGATGCCATAAGGATGACAAATGCCAAGATCTCCCCTTAAAAATGCAAAACGAGAAGCATCGAGAGGCTTGGTGAAAATATCTGCAAGCTGATTTTGAGTATCGACAAAACGCAATTCAATATCGCCTTTTTCATTGTGATCTCTCAAAAAGTGATAATGCACGTCAATGTGTTTGGTCCTAGAGTGTTGTACTGGGTTGTTTGCTAAACTGATTGCACTTGTGTTATCGCAAAATAATGGAACACATGAAAACTCCAACCCAAAGTCCTGCAAAGTAGAGACCATCCACAAAATCTGTGCGCAACAGCTAGCGGCATCTACATATTCAGCCTCAGCTGTAGACTGTGCAACGCTAGACTGTTTGCGTGAAGACCAACACAGAAGAGAAGACCCAAGAAAATGACACGTCCTAGAAGTACTCTTATGATCAATTCGGCAACTAGCAAAGTTAGCGTCAGAAAAACCTCTCAAGCATAATGAAGATGATGCAGAATAGCAAATACCGAATTCAAAAGTATGCTTGAGGTAACTTAATATGCGTTTGACAGCTTAACGATGTGACGCCTTGGGAGAAGCCTGAAAACAAGCGCACAGACACACCACAAAGTGTATGTTCGACCTCGTAGTCGTCAAGTACAGAAGGGAGCCGATCATGCTGCGATACTCCTTCTGGTCCACTTCTTCTCCGTCTTCATCTGGATCAAGAGCAATAGAAGTACCCATTGGGGTAGCAAGAGGTTTAGCGTCAGACCTGTCAAATCATTTAAGAAAATATCTAGTGTATTTTGTTTGATGAACAAAAGTTCCTTGTTTGCTTTGTTTGATCTGCAAACCCAGGAAGAAGGTCAGCTCGCCCATCATCGATATCTCATATTCCCTGCTCATCGAATCTACAAACTCGGCAACAAGTGTATGAGATGAACCACCAAATATTATATCATCGACTTATATCTGTATGAGTAGGAAGTCTTTGCCATGCATGAGAGTGAACAACGTTTTGTCAACAGACCCCATCTTGTACCCTTCACTACTAGAAACCCCCCCTGTAGCTATGCCATAGTAGTAACGCCATGTAAAAGAATCTCTACATCCATATATAAAGATGCTTGTTGACACGATTTTTCAAGCATGTCATATTGTTACGATAATAGACACGCTTATACTGTTACGAATCATACGAAGACATTTTTTGACACGCTATTGAAGTCATCTAAAAATGACACGATGTTATACATGATTTAAAGTGTCATTATCACATAGAGACGTTGTAAAGTGTATCCAACATTTGTTTATAGCTAGGTATAGATTCTTTCTAACTTGATTAGAAAAGTGTATTGAATTGATACAAAGTTTAACATGCGGTCATTCCACAAATAGCATGTAGATTAGTCGTAAATCGTATCAAATAACCATCAATAGAAAATGACATGGACATAAACACGCTTTGAAGTGTCATTATCCTCTTGACACATTTTAAAGCATATCAAACAATTGTTTGTAATCATGCATTGTGAATGATGAAGAAATAATATATTTGATATGGTAAAAGATACAACTACGTGCCATATATAACATATTGTTATCTTATAACTGTTGGCAAGATAGACATGCATGGAAAAAATATTATTTGGAATGAATAAATTAAATAACTTATATTATATATGTACATGCTAAAAAACATATACAAATAAGTTGCGTGCACTGAAATAAAAATATAAAAAGTTGAGCCTCCTGAGATTCAAACTCTGGTGAGTAGCATTAGAGGTTTACGGGCAAGCCATTGAGCTATCAACACATTTGTGTTTTATTACCTGGTCAGAGTATGTAAATAGACATATCTTCAGCTACCATATACACCCAAAACCCAAATCGGCAATATTCTCAAATTGAGTTTGTGTTGCAGTCGACACGCCGCACAGCCCGTGCACGCCGCCGCTGACGACTGCTCCTTCGTCGACCGCTGCAGCCTCCTCTTAGGCACCGTCGGCAGCCTACGCGCCGTCGCCTCCCACCCCACCGTCAACCAATGCCTCTCCGTCGACACTCGCCGCCTCCCATCCCACCAACGCCTCCCATCCCGCCGTTGCCCCCCATCGTGCTACTGCGTGCCCCAACATCCCGTCACGCGTCGTCACTCTTATGCGCCTAGAACTCCAGAGGCAACATAAGGTAGGTCCGATCCTATCCCTTCTTTTATTCTTCCCTAAGTTCTTTTAATTTTCTGCAATGTACACCGACTGCTGCCTACTTGTGTAGATTTAAACATTGTAATCATATATAGTGCAGTGTGCAATACTGCAATTTTGTCTATTGTTAGGCTTTCAAACTTGTACTCAATCAATTGTTTGACATAATAGGTTCAGTTGGTACTTGGCAGATGTGTTGTTATTCTTGTGTTGTTTGTTTACTTGTTGTGTGACTGTTAACTTTGTAGATTGATGGATAGTAATAGTAGATCAAAATTTGATGGCAAAGGATGCATCAATTGTTTTTCTCTAGTGCTAGTTTGATTGTTAAACAAATGAACACTTGAACTTGTCCTGATTTTCTATTTAATTATATCATATTTTCATGTGACGATGCTATTGCCTGAAAACACTTATCTTTGTATGTGTACAATCATGGTGTAGTGCATATGGCTATAGATGGTATGTGTATGATATGATTGAGCTTCCTTGTTATTTGTTGTCATGGTTTGATTTCTTGAAGCATAAGCTGTAATGTAACTGTTTTTTAAATTAAACATGATTTGTTTGATTTAAATTCCACATGTTCTTACATAGGGTGATGGATAGAAGTTGGATGAAAAAATCAAGACGGGAGATTGCATATGAAGATGGTGTTGAGGAATTTTTGACTTTTTCTTATCGGGACCTTCCACCTGACAGTGAGATACTGTGTCCATGTAAAAAGTGCAAGAACAGAATAAACCAGACTCGTGATGAAGTTAAGACACATCTGAGGTGTGACGGTATTCTTCAAGGTTATACCTCTTGGGTTCATCATGGTGAGAATTATGACAAACCAACAATTGCATTTGATGATGTACCTAATATGACCACATTGTCTGCCACGGGTATAGTACAGGGTCACCGAGACGGAGGATCAGATAGCATGTAAGAACTAGTACATGCTGCATTTGGTAGGGCTACAGGAATGCTTGAAGGTGAACCAGATGATTTTCAAGCAAGGTAGTGCTTTTCAAAGGTGAATGGTATGATGTTCATCATCAGGTTGGGTTACGAAAAGATGAGTTTGGATTCACCCTTGTGAATTTTTCTCGAACGATACACACAAGACAAAAATTAGAGCATGATCCTTTTGTCTTCTCTTCACAAGTGCAACAAGTCTTTTATGTCCAAGATCCAAGAGCTGAATCGTAGCACGCCGTAGTGAAAGTTATACCACGTGATAATTTTGACATGGGTGCTGAATTGTTGGCAGACGAAATAGATTAGATTGCATAGTTCAATGGCAATTCTATTGATGTTGCTGACTTGGTATTCTGTTGATGTTAAGTTCTGAAATGTTGATTGCATAGTGTAAAAGTTTAGTTTTTAATCCATGTTTTCTTCAAACAGAGATTCCAGGGTGCATTTTTGTAAGCCATGATTTTGAATATAATTGGTAGAAAGTTGTCAATACTCCAGATTCAGATTTTACAATGTAAACTTTGTTTTCAATCAAAAAAAAATTAATACTCTCAACATGTGAACAACTCCAGATTTAGTTTTTTTTCAAAGTGTTATTTGTCATCCATGATTGTGGATAGAATTGGTAGAAAGTTGTCAATGCTCCAAATTCAGATTTTACAATGTAAACTTTGTTTTCAATCAAATAAAAACTTAATACTCTCAATTTATCAACAACTCCAGTTTTAGTTGAAAAAATTTGAACATGAATTTTTAACTGAATGGGGGTATGTTAAAAAAATCCAAAAATCCTGCTGTGGCTGAGGTTCGAACACCGAACATGTGCATCAAATAGCCTGTCCTCTACCATTAGACTATCGATGCTTTCTTGAAAGTATTGTGCAAGCAGAGTTTTTATTTTCAACTTTTATTTAGTATTTCTGGTATTTAACCCTTCGTCGCCCATGACGCCTCCTCTTCTCCCCAATATTCCCTAATCCCCTTTCGTCGCGCATCATACCCTTCGCCCTCCAGAAGCCCCGCCGTCACCGCCACCCCCGCCACGCTCACTCTCTCGCGCGCTTGGGGGCTCCCTGCACCGCTGTGACTTGGGGGCTGTGGCCGGACCTCGAGGTGCACCTCCACTTTATCATTGACCGAGGAGAGGAGAGGAGCAGCCGAGCAGGTGTTGTACTAATGTTCGCCTATATTTCTTGCCATTGTCTTGGATCAGATTTGTTAGGTGTTGTAGTTTAAATTGAATCAGATTTGTTTGCTGCTTCTTTTGAAACATTCTATAAAGTATTCATCTTCAAGAAGATGTCTGAATTGATAGTTGCATTATCTGATTGAAATGAAGCTGAAACTCTGATCCTTGTTTTCAGGAGTAGATATTATTTGTTCTGATCAGATTAGTTCCCTGAGTTTAATATTGAATCAATCTTGGTGGTCTGAAAAACTGAAAATAACTGATTGTTGTCTGTGTATAGTTTCTAGTTTCAGTGCTAGTTTCTGTTGATTGCTAAATTGGTATTTGCACTGAACATTTCATTGGGAAGTTTCTGTCTTTGTAGAGTAATATACTATTCATTTTCAGTACTGAAGTTTCAGTCTCAAATCTGAATTCTGAACTATTTAGAATCAGTTTTAGACTTGCCTTATTCAGAATCTTCAAAAACTTGAATTTGTTTGAATCTTCAATAGTACTGTTCAAATCATTAATGAATTGTCAAGTGCTATTTGCTGATTATAATTTTTCTAGTGATGGGTCCTCCTAACAAAGAGTTGAAGAGGGACAAATTGGGGAGGTTCCGACGTCATATAAAAGTCCAAAAAAAGTATGTGGTTTCGAAGATTGAACAGAACACTGGGTCATCTACTACATCAAGCAGGGTCTGTGAGGTCTGCGAGTGTGGTAAGGTTAAGGTCGAAGTCTGCCCTTGCGATTGCGCGCCAACCTCCAAAAGGAAGCATGTGGTTCTTCAGTTGGACTCGTACTCGGACGACGACATGCCGCATCAAGTTAGATCATGTCGTGGTAAAGGGAAAACTGTAGAGGCAAGTCATGCTAAAGGCCAAACTATTGAGGCAAGTCGTGCCAAAGGAAAAACTGTAGATGTAAGTGGTGGCAAAGGAAAAACTACAGAGTGAATTGGTGGCAAAGGAAAAACTGTAGAGGCAAGTCATGCCAAAGGGAAAACTCCAAAGGGAACTCATGGCAAAGGAAAAACTCTAGAGGAAAGTGGTGCCAAGGGTAAAACTGTAGAGAAAAGTGGCAGCAAGATGAGTGTTGAGGCAAGAACTTCTGATACTTCAGTTATTTTACATTGCTATATCAGTGTGCATTCATAGTATATTTAATATTTTTTGTATGAATTACTTATCTGAGTTTCAATGTTTCTCTCTTGCAATCATGCAGGACTATCTAGACCTAATGATTGTACAACTAGACTACATGATCGAGAAGCTGAACGTATTGATGGACAAACTTGACATAGTGATCGATAAGATGTGTTCTAAATGACATAGACGATGACGTGATAGTTAGTTAGTGCTGGTGGATGTTGTCATCTTTTGTTTAGTTAGGTGTGGTTGTTGTTGTTGATGATCGATCATATCTTTTGGTTACTTAATGATGGATGTTGTTATCGATATATCGCTGGTACCTTTTGTTAGGTTGGTGGTTGAACTAATGAACTAATGACTGATGGCTGGATCATATATGTAAGAATTTCTAATGGCACATCTAATTGACTGCATGTGGTATCTTTAGTTAATTTGACTGATTAGATTGTATGCTTATGTCATGTGTAATCTTCAGTTAATCTGAGCAAAATTCCAACTTTTCTAGTGCAAATGCAAATTTGGGAAAATTTCTTTGTCATGTTATATATGCTGGTATCTTCAGTTAATTTGACCACAAAGCAGCCACTATCTTCAGAATACCAAATACCAACTTTTTTGGTGCAAATGCAAATTTAGAATATCAAAATGTTTGTAATTTTCTAGATCCATTTAATTTGCTATTTAGAATGCTATGTACTATTATATTAGTCGGGTTCTTAAATTCTAAGAAAATCAAATAAAGTCTGAAAAATACGAGATTTGTCATGGTGCTATTATATTATACGTACATTCTATGATAAAAAATTTGAAAATGTTTCAATGAAGTTGTGACATAGGATGTTAAGAAACTCGACCTTCTCATGAGAGGAATTGAATTAGAATTTTCAAAAGGAATAGGTTCGGGTCGAAAGCAAATTTATGATTAAACAGTCATTTCAACTTTAATTTTTTTATAATCAAAGTACAACTTATCTCATTCCATATAAAATGTTTGTAATTTTCTAAATCCATTTAATTTGCTATTTTGAACACATTAGTCTTGTTCCTAGGATTTAAATCGAAATATGTCAAATTTGAACTGCAAGTACCTCAAACTATGTACTATTATATTAGTCGGGTTCTTAAATTCTAAGAAAATCAAATAAAGTCTGAAAAATACGAGATTTGTCATGATGCTATTATATTATACGCACATTCTATGATAAAAATTTGAAAATGTTTCAATGAAGTTGTATGTTTCAACGAAGTTGTGACATAGGATGTTATGAAACTCGACCTTCTCATGAGAGGAATTGAATTACAGTTTTCGAAAGGAATAGGTTCGGGTCGAAAGCAAATTTATGATTAAACATTCATTTCAACTTTAATTTTTTTATAATCAAAGTACAGCTTATCTCATTCCATATAAAATGTTTGTAATTTTCTAGATCCATTTAATTTGCTATTTTGAAAACATTAGTCGTGTTCCTAGGATTTAAATGGAAATATGTTAAATTTGAACTGCAAGTACCTCCAACTATGTACCAAAATTTACACAAAAATCATATTCATGCTTTTGTGCCCATTTTTTGTTCCCATACACTAAATTCGTAGTTTTCCGAAAAACTATGTTCTGAAACTCGATCGGTAATGCGGAGGTTAAGGGTTCTTAAATTCTAAGAAAATCAAATAAAGTCTGAAAATACGAGATTTGTCATGGTGCTATTATATTATACGTACATTCTATGATAAAAGTTTGAAAATGTTTCAACGAAGTTGTGACATAGGATGTTAAGAAACTCGACCTTCTCATGAGAGGAATTGAATTACAGTTTTCAAAAGGAATAGGTTCGGTCGAAAGCAAATTTATGATTAAATAGCCATTTCAACTTTAATTATTTTATAATCAAAGTACAACTTATCTCATTCCATATAAAATGTTTGTAATTTTCTAGATCCATTTAATTTGCTATTTTGAACACATTAGTCATTTTCCTAGGATTTAAATGGAAATATGTAAAATTTGAATTGCAAGTACCTCCAACTATGCACCAAAATTTATAGAATAATCATATTCATGTTTTTGTGCCCATTTTTTAGAAAAAAAACTATGTTCTATAACTTTAAAAAGTCTAAAATATAGGAACAAAATTTGAGTAATGTTTGTTAAGATGAAATACTTAATTTTAAAATTGTATTGTAGGATAGAAACATATTTAAAAAAGAAACTAAAAATATGGTGACTCTAGGATTCGATCCTGGGTTGCTATCTTACCAACCAGCGCCAACATCAATCTGTGCTACTGCTAACTTCTTGATATTTTTGTACATGCAGTTGTATTTAACGCTAGTAACGAATACAGTACCGAAAATTTTTGGCGCCAGGTTGCGCGCCAAACATTTTTACCTCCTATACAGTGAAATCCTTGCCTTATTCAACACCCGGAAACCTCGCAACCGCACGACAACCACACCTTCTCCTTTTACCTCTCCTGCTATACATCCAATTCCCAGAGGCTCGGGCGCCGGCAACCGCACGGCCGCACCTGCTCGCCAGCATCCTCAACTTCTTGTCATCGCCATCTCCGCTCCAGGTATTGCCATGCCTTCATCCCAATCTCCGGCCTGCTTATCGATTTACTACTTATCGTCGCCATGAGTTCAGGTATGACATTGAATTAGGGTTAAAACAAATTTAATACCTTCGACATGTAATCTTTCATCAAGTAGCTAACACACAGACCTAAATTCTTCATTACTTAAGGGTTGATTAGCTTTTGAAACGATGGGTTTAATATTTTTTTGCTGACCATTTATAAATAGCACACTAATCTTATAAACACTAATCTTTTCTGACCTCCATCTGCTTGATCCCATATTCTGAAGTGTTAAACGTTGGATAAATTACCATAGGATTAATAGCACACTAACTTCATGATACCATATGTGCTGTACTGCTGAGAGTTTGTAGAATATGAGTATCCCTTACTGGTATTCTATTCTATTTCAAAATCTTGCTAAAGCTATCTGCTGATTGACTGATTTGTGTTCCAATTTGAAAGAGTATGTATTCTGTTTAAGAATTGTAGTTTCAATTCATCCCTGAGTAGCTCTTTCAGTCATTTGTCTTTGATCTGTGAAGATTGATTTCCTGGTTTGCTGCTATTTTAGCTTGAAGTTGCAGAATCCAGTATTTGATCAATCCTCTGATTCTAGTGTTCTATGTCCTGAATCTGTTTAGATTACTGATATGCTTTCAAGGTTAGCTTGATTTTAATTTGATTTTGAGTAAAAGTGTTCTAGTTAAAATTGTCTCTCTTGTTTGGGTCACTACTGTGAATGTGCTGTTAGGTATGATCTAAAAGGTTGAGCTACAGCTGTTTTGGGTTTTGCCATCTTGAGAAGATAATTCTGTGCACTATGTTGAATTGAAATTTGAATCTGTGTTTTTAGAGGTGTGTTGGGTGAATTGATCATGAAGTAGGAGACATATTCTTATAGTTGAATACTTATAGTTGAATGCTGATAGCAGTCACAATAACTTGATGACTTAAATCATTGTAACTTCAGATCAAATCATGGTAAGACCACTTAAATGGTTAAGGAACTTGAACCTCCAACAAGAAGAGGAGGAAGAACCTATTGAGAATGGGCAGGATAACTTAGCGGAGTGTGAGAATGGCCACGCCAACTTTCCAGAGCATGGCAACGATGAAGACTTGCAGAGTCCTCCTGATGATGGCTTATTACCGCGGCTCCCAAGCCAACATCCGCAAACCCCAATAAATATAATATTTGAGTTTCATGTTTTTATTGCATATCCAAATTAAGTGTCAACATAATCTATTTCCTATATGCAGGGCCAAATGGAGAGGTCAGACAAGTTTTAGGGGAGTTCAGAGTTTCAAATTAAGTGGATTTACAAGGAGGAAAGGTAATTGTAGGGACTGATGAAAATGGTGTCCCAAATGAAAGGTTAGCATTCATTCTTGGACAATACCTTGGACAGATAGCAGAAAAACCATCATTTACGCCTTTACACATTGAAAGATGGGACAATGCTATGTTCAATACTCACAAGCAACAGATAATCAATGATGTGGAGGTAAAATTAATGTTCCTAGCTAGTTCAATCAAAAGTATCTCAATTTCGATCCATCTAGTAACAGCTACCGCTACTTTTTATAGGAAAACTTTCAGTTCCCCCGCCAAACGCTAAATCTTACAAGGGACTGGGTGCTAAGGACTGTTAACAATAGGTGGCGATCATACAAATCAAAGTTGAAGAAACAATATTTCAACCGTGAAGAGAGATCTCTTGATGAAATAATAAATGGGAAACCAAGCAAAGTGAATGAACTTCAATGGAAAGCCCTTGTTGGATTTTGGTGCCGAGAACCACATAAGGTACCATCCTTTTATTTATCATTTATATGCATGATGGAAGCAACGAGTGTAACATCACTTCATCACTCTTTTATATTTGCAGAAAGTATGTGCGATAAACTATAGGATCGCAAAAGAACAGAAAAATACACACATATGGGAGAAAAATCCATGCTAGGCTTAAAAAAGAGATGGTGGGATATATTCATCCCAAGTTACTTCTTGTATTCACAATCATCTAATTCAGATCTGTAATGAGCCTCAATTTTCTATGTTGTGCAGGAAGTTAACCATAAAAGGAAGATTAATAGGATTGAATTATGGGAGGCTGCTCACAAGAAAAAGAATGGCAGATTCACTACCCACAAAGTGGATGCAATCATAGTACATTTTCTGATCCTAAGCATTTATGTTTGATCTGAATTTATGTTTACCATTTTTTGACCTCGCACTATTTTTATTTCTATAGAATGCATCATATAAGGAATTAGAAAAAAGGCAACAAATGAACAATGATAATCTTTCAGCGCAAGATTTTAATGAGCTCTTCAATGGGATAGTTGCTAAGGAGTTAAAAGCACGAGGGTACTATGATGATAAGTACTAGAGTTAAGTTCGAGTGTCCCAAGGGGAAAGAAGGTACCAAGATAAGCTAAATGAAATGGAGAATAAGATGAAACACATGGGTGGTTTCATGAAGCACTGGCTTTGTTTCATGATAAAAAGGTTTCCTGAAGAGGATTTCATAAAAGAAATCGTAGCCAATCTACATGATGATGAAGTAAGCATTTGTTTCTTTTTCAGAATGGCAACTACATATTTTTTCTCATTGATAGTAGTGATTACAAGTAAGCCCTCCTTCTATTACTTGTTTTTTTTCAAGGATGAACCTGTAGAACCAGAAAGTCATACTGATGACAGTCCTGTGCACATAATTGGTAATGTGCACTCTCCGACAAAGGAAGTGCAGGTAATAGATCACCTACTTTCTGTCTTATGTACTCATTGAGGAGCCATGCTGAATAGCATGGGCCTCATGGCTCCAGATGTGATGAGTCATTGTCAACGATAGTCAAAGAGGACTGAAGAAGAGAGGAGATCTGCTGTTTCGTGGGCCGCGTGTGACTCAGGTACACGGGCAGCGAGTGACTGTCGGGCTGAGAGAGCTGTGAAGTGGCTGGCCCAATCCGAGTACATGGGCTAAGAGCAGCAGAAGACCCACTGGGTTGTTGACCAGGATTGACTCAGGTACACGGGCGGTGAGTGATTGCTGGGCTGAGAGAGCTGCGGAATCGGTCCGGCCCAATCCGGGTACCTGGTGCAAAGTCGGTGGAGGCTTTGTCAGTTTCGACGCAAAACTGACAACCGTTGATCCTGTATCGGACTGTCCAGAAGAGAAGCCGTAGTCGCTATGAAAGCTTAGCTTCCGGATAAGTCATCTGTATCTCTAGGCCCACAGTCAATCAGTCGAGTCTGTAAAAATTCCTAAGGGGCTGGTGGAATATTCTAGGTCTTTGGGCAGCCTATAAATAGGGCCCCAATCCCTAGGGTTGGACTACCCTTTTGCTGAAATTAATTCTCTATTCCATTGGGTCATTTTGTTCCCTGTGTGTTCTCTCTCCTGTCCTTGAATGCGCCGCTAGGAAGCTTCCTGTGAGTTCATCTCAGATTTGTTTTTCTACTTGTCTGGATGCTTTTATTCCTTCTACTTGTGTATTGCATCTAGTTAATGGGTCTGCAGTATTCGGTTTGCTCACAGCGATTTTATTCCTGAGTTTGTGTGCTTCGATTGCTTCTGTTCTTCACGTGAAGAGTACTAGTTCTTGCTAGTTGCAAGTAGTACTACTTCACTGTAGAAACAGTACACTAGTACTCTAGCCTTGTTTTTTCCTGCATAGCTTTTTGATCGAGTTGACTGGGCTAAAGTCCCTTTTCTGGCTGTTTTTGGCGAAGCCCCTTCTCTCTGTTCGAAGTCCCTCAGCTCCGTGAGGCAGGCTTCGTTCTAACATCCTAGAGGGCTTCGCTTGAACTTCGACTTCACTTTTGTGTACGGTGTTTCTAGCTTCGAAGTACAGTTTGTGCTGTATGTCAGTTTGACATACTTCGACCGTCTGTGCGAAGGTATACTCCGAAAGGCTTCGAAGTTGTCTTCAAAGCTTGTTTATCTGATATACTTCACTCGACGTGTAGTCTCTGAGATCTTTCCGCCGCTATCTTATTTCGTGGGTCACAGTGTGTTTGTTCGGAGCTTGTCGTTCGAAGTGTGTTTGTCACCTACGATTCTTGTGAGACAACTCTTACAAACTTCATTTCGAAGTTGATCTGTGTGTGTCGAAGGTTATCACTTCAGCGATCGTTCTTCGATCTTGCTAGCTCCGAAGGTAGAGTGTAGGCTTTGAATTTGGTTTCCCTGTCATGTGTCAGGCTTCGCTACTCTTTCGAAGGTTGTTTTTCTGTGAGCTTGTTCGAACCTTTCTGTTCGAAGTATAGCCTTCGAAGTACAATGTTCGAAGCAATCTTCGACACTATCATACTTAGCTTCGAAGCATACTTCGCTCTCAGTCGCACTCGAACTAGGATAGTCAACAATCCTTCAGCACTTTCACAACAGCCTTCGGCAGACTTCGCCACTAACCTCCGAAGAAGGCCTCGACCAGCGAAGCATGCTTCAACAAGTTTCGAACAGGAGACAGATTTGAACAGTAACTTCTCATCTCACTTTATTTATACTTAGATCATCCATTGAGAATTTTAACTTGCCATGTCTTGTGTATACTGTTTATCTGTCTATTAGCACTGTTTTGGTGTTTCTCTGTTTTTTAACATCAGTTGCTTCTAGGCTAGATACCTTTAGACTTAGGCAATCTGTTCATGCTTTGCTGCTTAGTCTTTTGAGGTGCGTTGGGTATTGGGAGTAGGCCATTGATTCGAAAGAATTTTTAAGGCACCCATTCACCCCCCTCTGGTCGCTACTTTCGGTCCTACAAGTGGTATCAGAGCCTGGTTAGGGTTTTTCAATACCTTAACCGGTTCTAAACCCAAGTAGTGATCATGACTTCTCCTGGCAAGGTCCCGTCCTTGGAAGCTTATGGCTATAACTATTGGAAGACTCGCATGTGAGCCTATCTTATGAGCCAAGGCTCGGACATCTGGGACATTTGCGTTCACGATACATTTGTTATATTGCCAGTTGCTGAGCATGGTACTCCTGGTATCATTGCCCAGCATCTGAGCAATAGTAAAGCTGTGAACATTCTCTTTTCTGGTTTAGGTCCCAATCAGTTTGAGCGTGTGAGCCATCTCTCCACTGTGAGAGAGATCTGGGCTACCCTCAAGGCACATCATGAGGGAACAGCCTAGGTCAAGGCTCGGCTCTATCAGACCTACCGGCATGAATATGAGAACTTCATACAAAAGCCGGGTGAATCTGTTGAAGCATTGTTTGGTCGTTTTCAATCGATCATAAACAAGCTTCGGGACAACAAGGCTGAGGGTGCTCAGTTAGTCTCAGATCACGAGCAGGCACTCAAGGTTCTCCATACCTTGGACCCAAAGATCTGGGAGATCAAGGTATCCTCTATCGTTGAGAGCACTTCTTACGATACCTTGACCGTTTCTGAGTTGTTTAGCAAGCTAAAGGCCACTGAGGTTGATATCCAGCTGAGATCAAATCTCACTGGTTCAGGATCAAAGTCCCTGGCCCTTGCTACACCTTCTATTGATCCTTCCTCTTTGAGCTGTGCTGGGTTCTCTTTGATGTCTATCACTGAGGACCAGCTTGAGTCTTTGGGAGATGATGATTTGTGTCTTTTTAACAACCGGGTGCGTCGTGTTTATGACAAGAGAATGTTCAAAAGACACGGCACAAAATCCGGGTGCTTTGAGTGTGGTGATCCAGGACACTTCATCGCCGACTGCCCCAAGCGCAATGGCCACAAGAAGGGCACCAGTGGTGGCTTCCACGACTCCGGCAAGCACGAGAGCTCCTCCTTCAACAAGGGCAAGCCGAAGACCAGATTCTTCAAGAAGGCCCTGAAGGACTACCGGCGAGAGAACAAGAAGCGCGACAAGGCCTTCTTCGCCGAGATGGAGAAGAGCTACTCCAAGCAGTCCACGTCATCTTCCTCTTCATCAAGCTCAAGCGATGAGGAGATCATCATCAGGAAGGGGAAGGACAAGGACGATCCGACGGGCCTCTGCTTCATGGCCTTCGGGGACAGACTGAAGAGCCGCTCACTCCAGCGCCGAAGATCCCACAAGAGCTTCTGCTCAATGGCTCTTGGGGATAAGGAAGAAAAGAGCTCCTCCGATGACTTCAACGATGACGACAATGAAAAGGTATCATCCTATGAACGCGAAATTGTTGATTTACTTGAAAGCAATCGTCAGAGTTGAAATATCGGGAAAAACTGCTTAGGGGGGCTAAGAAAAGGATAGACGAGTTAGAGAGTGAGCTTGCCGTGACCAACGGCAGAATTGAGAGTCTATCTTCTTCCCCTTGCTTGGGTGATAGCAGTGAGTGCCCGAAGTGTGAGGTGCTTCTGTGTGACCTATCGACTCTGAAGTCCAGGTACACAGAAAGGGTTGATGAGAGGGAAGCTTTGGCCACTGAGCTTGAAAGCGCTCAGCTGGAGCTGAAAGATGCTCAAGCCACTGGCGTCGCACCCTGTGCTGACTGCCCATCTCATCTAGCTATTTTAGCTAGATGAAAGCCAAGGGCAATGAGCATTTGGGGGATTTGGAGAGAGTGAGAGCTGAACTTGCACAGACTAGGCTAGAGCTTGAGACATTGTCAGTTCCACCCACTGTATGTGAGAACTGCCTGTCTCTTAGACTTGAGTTGATCAAGCTGAAAGCCGAGAAGTCTATCCAGGTAGATAGCGAGTGTGAGACCTGCTTGTCTCAGGTGGAGGTTCTAGCTTCCTTGAGAGAGGAGCTAGCTGATTCTCAGAATGAGAACTTCTACCTCTGTTCTATCTTGAGTTGGATCAGTGCCAGAGAGCCATAGCTCGGCATGATGATCCAGCAGTTCAAGAGGTAGGATGGGTTTGGGGTAGGTTACACCTACACCAAGGCTGACTTTGAGAGTGCCATTAGCCGGGCAGTGGAGTGGAGTAAAATGACTCCTGAGCAGAGATACCCCAAGACTCACTCCACTGAGTCTTCCCAGGCTTGTCAGCCCAAGGATGGAGTAATTCATGAACCACCCAAAGCTCCACCCAAGAAACCTATCCGGGTTCCAAAGCCCAAACACCTCCACACCTCTCTAGACTCTCTTCCTGGACCCTCTCAGCCCAAGAAGACAACACCTAACACCACTAAGCCCAAGAACCCCAAGCCTCAACCACATCCCAAGAAGCCCACCTACCATTGTGAGTACTGTCAGAGAGACGGGCATCTTGCGGAGTTTTGCTTCAGGAGGAAGCGGGTTGAGAGAGCAGAGAGAGATCGTGCTGATCAGGAGTAGTTCTACCAGCAGGGTGGTAGACTGCGGGTTCCTCGACGCGGGGAGAGGCTGGAGGCTAGGCCGCATCGTGTAGGTGGTGGTAGAGGAGACGACTTTTTTGCCCGTGCTCCAGTTGGTGGTGGTCGCTCTGGCAGAGCTCTGGGCCATTTTGGCTACGGTCCTGGACCTCGTGGCCGAGGCTTTAGGCAGAACCGAGGACCGCGCTTTGAGCCGCGTTTTGGTCCAAACTCTCATGATGATTTCTGCTTTCCGTCTTTTGAGCAGATGGCTCGACACTGGTTTAGCTCTTTTGCTAAACCTGGTGCCGGACCATTTGCTCCCACTTACAGCCACTGATTGTGTAGGATCGGGGACTGGATGACGTTTGGATCATGGACTCAGGATGCTCTCGCCACATGACGGGACATCGCAGATGGTTCTCCAGTCTCACTCCCACGAGCTCCAAAGAGTACATCACATTCGGGAACAGTGGTCAAGGGAAAGTAAGTGGCATTGGCTCAATTCGCATTTCAGATCATTTCTCTTTAAAGAATGTTGCCTTGGTTAAAAATTTGAACTTCAATTTGATTTCTGTTTCGCAACTTCTTGAGGATGGTTTGGAAGTGCGGTTTAAGAAGGGTAATTCTTCTGTGGTTGATTCTAGAGGGTCTTTGATTTGCCATATTTTACCTTTTGGTAAAGTTTTTCGAATTGACTTCTCTAGTTCTTTTGGCCCTTCTCGCTGCTTGATTGCTGGATCTTCTTCTGAGCTCTAGAAGTGGCATAGGAGGTTAGGTCATTTGAGTTTTGATCTGCTAGTCAGGTTAAGCTCTATGGACATCATTCGAGGATTGTCCAAGCTTAAAATGGAGAGAGATCTAGTTTGTCATCCCTGTCGTCATGGGAAAATGGTTGCTGCTTCTCACTCACCTGTGACTCAGGTGATGACTTCGTATCTGGGCGAGCTATTACACTTGGACACTGTAGGTCCAGCTCGGGTACGCTCAGTCGGTGGGAAGTGGTATGCGCTTGTGATTGTTGATGACTTTTATCGATTCTCGTGGGTTTTCTTTTTGGAGTCTAAGGATGAAACTTTTCAGTTGGTTCATGACCTGATTTTGAAGCTGAAGAATGAGAACAATGGTCGGATGCGAGCAATTTGCTCCGACAACGGCTCTGAGTTTAAGAACTCTCAGTTCGTCAGCTTCTGTAGTGATCAGGGTCTTGACCATCAGTTTTCTGCTCCTTACACTCCCCCACAGAACGGCGTTGTGGAACGAAAGAAACACATGCTAGTCGAGATGGCCAGGACGATGCTCGATGAGCACAGGACTCCTACGCGTTTTTGGGCTGAAGCCATGAACACGGCTTGCTATCTGGCCAACCGCATTTTTCTTAGAGCTTACCTTGGTAAGACCTCATACGAGTTGCGGTTTGACAGACAACCCAAGGTGAGCCACTTACGAGCGTTTGGCTGCAAGTGCTTTGTGCTCATGAAGGGATGGCATTTGGACAAGTTTGAGTCTCGTTGCTGGGATGGTGTTTTTCTTGGTTACGCTTTGCATTCTTGAGGCTTCCGTGTTTGGAACCTCGAATCCCAGCTGCTTGTCGAGACTTGTGAGGTTTCTTTTGATGAGTCCTTGCCTTCTTTGACTCCTTCTTTTGAGCCTTCTGATGGTGAGCTCGGAGAGTCCATCTTCGAGGAAGATGAGGATACTCCAGCTGCTAATGAGGGTGGGCCTTCTGCGCCTCTTGCAGAGCCCACACCTTCTGAGACTTCGACTGAGGACGAGGGCGGACCTATGATCACTTCTTCCACTTTGATCGAGCCCACTTAGTTGAGTCCAGTGGTGCCAGCTGCTGACTCTGGTGAGGTGACTTCAGATCACCAGGGAACCCGAGCAGTTCAGCGTGATCACCCCTCAGAGCTCATCATTGGTGATTTGACTGAAAGAACCTTGCGTTCATCTACCTCTCTTGCTGTGTTTGCTGAATCTGCTTTTGTTGCATCTTTTGAGCCCAGAGACGTTTCTCATGCTCTTTCTGATTCTAATTGGATTAATGCTATGCAAGAAGAGCTTGAGAATTTTGTCCGTAATCGGGTTTGGACACTAGTTGAGCCGCCACCAGGATGCAACCCCATAGGCACCAAGTGGGTGTTCAAGAACAAACAAGGTGAGGATGGGGTTGTGGTGCGCAACAAAGGTCGACTAGTTGCTTAGGGTTTTTGCCAGAAAGAGGGTATTGATTTTGAAGAAACTTTAGCCCCTGTTGCCCGTGTTGAGTCCATTCGTATTCTTTTAGCTTTTGCCGCTTTGAACGGTTTTAAGCTTTTTCAAATGGATGTTAAGAGTGCTTTTCTGAACGGGTTCATAGAGGAGGAAGTTTATGTTAGGCAGCCCCCGGTTTTGAGAACCCTAAGTTTCCTCGACATGGTTTTAAGCTGCACAAGGATTTATACGGGTTGAAGCAAGCCCCCAGGGCTTGGTATGACCGGTTGAAGCAATTTTTGTTGGGGAAGGGCTTTGTGATGGGTTCTGTGGATAAAACTCTTTTTTGTGGACGATATTATTTTTGGCGGTACTACTGATTCTCTTGTGTCCAAGTTTTCTGAGCAGATGCACAGTGAGTTTGAGATGAGCCTCATGGGTGAGCTCAAGTACTTCTTAGGGCTCCAGATCAAGCAGACCAAGTACGGTACCTTCATCCACCAGGGTAAGTATACTAGAGACATGCTAAAGAAGTTCGACTTTGGTGGAGAGCTGAAGCCTCAGATGACCCCAATGGGTATGTCTGGGGGCCTGGACAAGGACGAGAGCGGCGTCAAGGTCAACGAGAGAGAGTTTTGAGGGATGATTGGTTCGCTATTGTACTTAACGGCGACAAGGCCGGACATTCAGTTCGCCGTGGGACTTTGCGCGCGTTTTCAGTCTTCACCACGCGCGTCTCATCGGCAGGCTGTCAAGCGCATATTCAGGTATCTCACTTATGTGCCCGACCTTGGTCTTTTCTATTCAGCTTCATCATCTCTCGATTTATCTGGCTTTTCGAATGCCGACTTTGGTGGGTGCCGGTTGGATCGCAAGTCAACTTCCGGTACTTGCCAGTTTCTTGGTTCTTCCCTTGTTTCTTGGTCTTCTCGAAAGCAATCTGGAGTTGCTCTTTCGACCACTAAGGCTGAGTATGTAGCTGCTGCTACCTGTTGCTCATAGTTAGTTTGGATGATTTCCACTCTGCGAGATTTTGGGTTATTCTTTCCAACCAGGGTTCCATTGTTTTGCGACAGCACCAGTGCTATTACTGTAGGGAAAAACCCGTGTCTCTATTCAAAAACCAAACACATTGATGTGCGCTTTCATTTTCTGCGGGATCAATATGAGAAACATGTCATTGACCTTGTTCATGTTGATACCCATCATCAGTTGGCTGACATTTTCACCAAACCCCTAGATCAGTCTACCTTTGAGCATTTACGAGGGGATTTGGGTGTTGTGTATCCTTTCTAGGATATTTTGCATCAGTTTTTTCTTTCTTCTTTACTCTTTTCTTGAGTATTTTTGTGTGTGTTCATATCTTGCATATTCACATATCACACTTTAAAGATGCTTCTGTTATATGATTGAACTGCTTTACTTAATCTAGCTGGTACATGCTTTTGAATACTTGTCATTGATCATGCCTTGGTTCAGTTCACTTGATATGTCTGATATCTGTCATATGCATGGCTTTTATGCTTTAAAATTTGAAAAATGATCACCATTGCCTTTGGTAACCAGCATGTGTAGGCTGAATGTTTTTGCTATCTGTTACATGCCTTGTAGCTAGTTCCTGACTTAGATGCAAACATGCAACTTGGACATCCTTCTGCTTTAAAACATGGAAATGTGCTATAAAAATGATGAAAAATCAAGAAAAATGAAAATTCCATGCCTCTTTATGCATAACTTGCAAAGATCTAGGTGGGTTTGCTTTGTCGCATTGCATTGTTCTGGACTGCGTACCATTGCATTGTTATGAGCTTTTACCTTTGGTTAATCATAATGACCGCCTCTTGCTTTTGTTCGACTTTTGGTCATTAGGGTTACACTTTAACTTTATTTTCTTCTTTTTCTTGTGCTTTGTTTTCGTGTTCCCACAGTTGTTCGCAGGTACTGAAGAGCTGAAGAAATGAAGTGTTGACAATGCACTCATCAAGGGGGAGATTGAGGGGCCATGCTAAATAGCATGGGCCTCATGGCTCCAGATGTGATGAGTCATTGTCAACGATAGTCAAAGAGGACTGAAGAAGAGAGGAGATCTGCTGTTTCGTGGGCCACGTGTGACTCAGGTACATGGGCAGTGAGTGACTATCGGGCTGAGAGAGCTGCGAAGTTAGGCTGGCCCAATCCGAGTACATGGGCTAAGAGCAGCAGAAGAACCACTGAGCTGTTGACCAGGATTGACTCAGGTACATGGGCGGTGAGTGATTGTCGGGCTGAGAGAGCTGCGGAATCGGGCCGGCCCAATCTGGGTACCTGGTGCAAAGTCGGTGGAGGCTTTGTCAGTTTCGGCGCATAACTGACAACCGTTGATCCTGTATCGGACTGTCCAGAAGAGAAGCCGTAGTCGCTATGAAAGCTTAGCTTCCGGATAAGTCATCTGTATCTCTAGGCCCACAGTCAGTCAGTCGAGTCTGTAAAAATTTCTAAGGGCAGTTTAGTCTTTTCCTTTATTTTAGCGTCTGTAAAAACCCTAAGGGGCTGGTGGAATATTCTAGGTCTTTGGGCAGCCTATAAATAGGGCCCCAATCCCTAGGGTTGGACTACCCTTTTGCTGAAATTAATTCTCTATTCCATTGGGTCATTTTGTTCCCTCTGTGTTCTCTCTCCTGTCCTTGAATGCGCCGCCAGGAAGCTTCCTGTGAGTTCATCTCAGATTTGTGTTTCTTCTTGTCTGGTTGCTTTTATTCCTTCTGCTTGTGTATTGCATCTAGTTAATGGGTCTACAGTATTCGGTTTGCTCATAGCGATTTTATTCCTGAGTTTGTGCTTCGATTGCTTCTGTTCTTCACGTGAAGAGTACTAGTTCTTGCTGGTTGCAAGTAGTACTACTTCACTGTAGCAACAGTACACTAGTACTCTACCCTTGCTTTTTCCTACACAGCTTTTTGATCGAGTTGACAGGGCTAAAGTCCCTTTTCTGGCTGTTTCTGGCGAAGCCCCTTCTCTCTGTTCGAAGTCCCTCAGCTCCGTGAGGCAGGCTTCATTCTGACATCCTAGAGGGCTTCGCTTGAACTTCGACTTCACTTTTGTTTACGGTGTTTCTAGCTTTGAAGTACATTTTGTGCTGTCTGTCAGTTTGACATATTTTGACCGTCTGTGCGAAGGTATACTCCGAAAGGCTTCGAAGTTGTCTTCGAAGCTTGTTTCTCTGATATACTTCGCTCGACGTGTAGTCTCTGAGATCTTTCTACTGCTATCTTATTTCGTGGGTCACAGTGTGTTTGTTTGGAGCTTGTCGTTCGAAGTGTGTTTGTCACCTACGATTCTTGTGAGACAACTCTTACAAACTTCGTTTCGAAGTTGATCTGTGTGAGTCGAAGGTTATCACTTCAGCAATCCTTCTTCGATCTTGCTAGCTCCGAAGGTAGAGTGTAGGCTTCGAATTTGGTTTCTCTGTCGTGTGTTAGGCTTCGCTACTCTTTCGAAGGTTGTTTTTCTGTGAGCTTGTTCGAAGCTTTCTGTTCGAAGTATAGCCTTCGAAGTACACTGTTCGAAGCAAGCTTCGACACTGTCATACTTAGCTTCGAAGCATACTTCGCTCTCAGTCGCACTCGAACTAGGATAGTTAACAATCCTTCGGCACTTTCAGAACAACCTTCGACAGACTTCTCCACTAACCTCCGAAGCAGGCCTCGACCAGCGAAGCAGGCTTCGACAAGTTTCAAACAGGAGACAGATTTGAACAGTAACTTCTCATCTCACTTTATTTATACTTAGATCATCCATTGAGAAGTTTAACTTGCCATGTCTTGTGTATACTGTTTATCTGTCTATTAGCACTGTTTTGGTGTTTCTCTGTTTTTAACATCAGTTGCTTCTTGGCTAGATACCTTTAGACTTAGGCAATCTGTTCATGCTTTGCTGCTTAGTCTTTTGAGGTGCGTTGGGTATTGGGAGCAGGCCATTGATTCGAAAGAATTTTTAAGGCGCCCATTCACCCCCCCCTCTGGTCGCTACTTTCGGTCCTACACTCATCTACATCAATACTATTAAAGTTTATACTAATGGATTATGTAATATGGTTTATTTTAGTTTGCAGCATGATACATCCACCGAAGACCGTACATCTTTACCTACTGACCATGTGGTTGCAACGGTATGCAGTACATCATGCAAACTAAATCTCACAGTAATTATGTAATTTAATTCGCAACATTTGAACATGCTTATAAGTCCTGTGTTATGTTCCTTGTTTGGCTCTTGTTTACTACAGGAGGAGCAAATTCATAGTTCTGTTCATGAAGGTAACTATGTTAATGTAGCCACAAATATTTCCCAAGATCCCATATTGACAAGCATGGTATGTCTAGACTAACATTGCAATATTAATCTATATTGACTGAACTTATTTTACTGATGATGTATTTTGACTAATATACGTTATGTTTATTCTAGAGGACTAGAAGAGTTAAAGCCCCCAGTTTGAGCCAATCTGATTCGGTATGCTTCTATTCTGCATGTTTCATTTGTAATTAAATTTTTTAAATTACAAAACTCTTACCTTCTTGTTTTGCAAAATGGTAGAGCCATTCTCCAATCTATCTTATTTCCCTAAGAAACAAAGGAAGAATTGTGGCCAAAGCGCGGTTGGTGACAACTGATTGCAAACGAGAGATTGGGGGAACCATGCTTGGAAAGGAATACGTTGGGGTTTATGTTGAAGGTCTTGAAAACGTTGACGTTAGAAATAAAGGAGATGAGCTTATACCTAGACCTATTTTTGAGATTCATAAACTAGTAGATGCTATTGGCTATACTATACCTTGGCCTCATTCATATGTAAGATTTAACCTCATGACCCATTGCAGGTGAAAAAAATTACAATGGAGACCAGCAATAATGGACAATGAAGCATAGTTTATATTTGTTAGTGAAATAAATTTAGAAATATTTGTGTGATAGTCACTGTTTCTATGTTTCTTTATCAAGGCAATAGTCTTGTTCACAATAACTTAATTACTGCACTAGTTTGTTCTAAGTATTCATCATATCATTTATTTGCAAATTATTATCCAAATAGAAAATCTACTTTGCTCACTTTTTTGGTTTCATATTATGGCCATTTACCTACATACAATATACCATGCACTTGGCACAGTTCATGGAAAGGTGTGGACAAGAGGACTAATGTTTCAATGGTTAGTTTTTTCTTTACCATTCTTGGCTTCCTGCCATTTAATTTCATGTTGATCACCAAGTTACTTATATTATGTTATTAGCTTCCTTTCTCTGTTGTGCTTGAATAATTGAAAATTGTCCATATAACTTCATAAGATTATGTTTATTTATCACCCCTTATTTGTTAGGCCTCACAGTTTTTTGATAAACTCATTCTCTGATACACTCATATGTATAAGTTTCTTTGCTGCATTTCACCTTGTCCTGAATTGGCTCCAGTTCAATTTATGGTTATTTGCTAGGTAAGACAGTTGATATTTCTGCTATTAGTACACCTGCAAATTCAATGTTTCTTTCCCCTAAAATATGTTGGTATCTGAAAGATACTTCGTTTGGACTTCCACTTTGCATTTCCCTACCTATGATTTATGGCATGGGTTATATACTAACACATATTAAGAATTTTTCAGGTCATAGACGATTCTGTACCAATTATTTCTATTGTACAATCTTTGATGTCCTCGAGTGCAGCTAAAGGAGAAATTTGCTATGTACAAGAAGCAGAAGCCATGTGGTTACAGGGAAAAGATTCACACTGAAATGATGAGCCAACACTCCTGGTGAACATAAGATAAATCAGCTAAAGTTTTGTTGAACAAGAGTTAAACATATGTTCAGTTTGGAGAAGCTTTTGCATGAATAATGTCATCCCCTGCAAATACATGTACCAATTTTGTATTTGCCACGATGTGCATTGCTTTCTTACAATAATTATGCATATGTATTACAGATATTCAAGGTTATGATACAGAGTTGTCAAATGAAATGAAATTGTTAGCAACTTTTCCTTATTGGCTTGATACTGATCAAGGGAATGCAATAATGATTGACTTCAATATGTAGTATTTGTTTATTTTGATTGGTCCATATTTTTGGTGAAGCAAATAATTGTTGGTAAATTATTTCCAATAGATCATTTATTTATAAAAAATTATCTGATAATAAAATATAAATATATATTACAATTATGTATGCAAATAAAAAATCATTATATATTAGTACACATGAAAATATATGTATCTATAAACCGTCTCTATAATTCTAAATACACAATATGATATAACTACTAAACATGTCTATATCCATAGACGCATAATTATAATATATCTATAATATTGTTTCTACATTTCTTAACACGCATTGTGGTGTTAATACAAAACGTGTCACCTGCCATATCATCCGCCATGTCACGTGCCACGTTAATCGCCGCATCATCTTCCACGTAATTTGCCACATCATCTACCACGTCACGTGCCACATCATCTACCACATCACGTTCCGTGCTCTACAAATTCGTCTCTATACTTATTACTGCGCAATAAGGCGTCCTTATAAAACACATCTATATTATTAGACATGATTTGTATATGTATCTATAAATTGTATCTACATTTATTAACGTGAATGAAATGTCACAATACTACGTAACTACACCACTATAGATGTTTTATACATGTGTCTACTAAATTGTATCTAAATTTATAGATATGCAAATAACATGTTTATAGACTGTCTCTTTCTTTCATAGCTACGCATAAATAATTCATCTCTACAAGGTCTGACGCGGTACTTATGAAGACGCTTCTAACACGCTTTATGAACGCGTGTCTATGTTGACATAGAGATGAAATAAAACATGTCTACACCCTAATTCTGGCGTAGTGTCGCGCCCCGATTTAATAAATCAGGACTTTATTGAAATTCCATAGAAAATCAATAAAACAAGACGTTCATCATGCGACCTCGTACAATACGGGCAATCATTCACGGTTCGTAGACCGCATTATTACAAAAGTGAATAAAGGTGAAGAGAAACTAATAAAATAAGGGTCCTAGATGAACGCCTCCTTCCAGTCTCGCCTCGACTGGGTCGCTACTCCAGACCTGCATCCTCCTCGTAGTAGACGGGCTCTGATGGTGTAAGTCATCGGGGTGAGTACAGGAGTACTCAGCAAGCCACCGAATGCAAATACAATGCAAGGTAATAACAAGGGAGATAGTGGCTAGTTTTGCGGAAGCGAGTAATTTGTAAAGCAATTTAATGTGAACAATTTATTAGTACTGAAACGTAAACATGTGTATGCATCATCATCTTCTAACTCGAGGGGTACAGTCAGCCCCACCTCGCTCAACAGTCCTTACATGCCATGAATAACTCAACCATTCAATCAATTGTGAACTAACTGCGAGTAGTCACATAACCCGCCCTTGACCGTGGGCTCGGCTTTTCGAAAAGATTAAATTACTCTGATCAGAGATGTACCACTGTACCCACAAGGCACACACTCATCACCTACACCAAAGTGTAACGAGATGACCCATTTCACGGGAACTCGTGCCAAAACCTTCCATATAGTCCTCCCCGACTCAACAGCACCCTCTTATAGGTTTCATATGGTGTCCCGATGCGTCGGAGCCCCACCATACACCCCCTTGAGCCTCATCGGTACAAGTCACCCGCAGGCTTGCCCCTTGCCCCCTCCACTATGGTGCATCGAGTCAGAGTATTCCATACTTCCAGTTAGGACTTACCCATTAGACTTGTGGTTGGTACGGAAGTGCTTCGCAACAGATCCCGCAGACCGGTCCTTATAGTGCCCCGGGTGCGACAAACCAATGCTCGAGCTTGCACCCGGAACCCACCATACTTATAACTTAGCCAACTCCAACAGAGTCCAGAGACGAGAATAACGAGGAAATTCATATACAGAATCCAGCTATCTATGACTCATTCTTTTTATCCTATAGCAGTTGTGCCGGTACATTGGGCACTAGCTAATAATTTTATAGTAGAGTGACAAGGAGTTAAGGCTCAATAAGCATGGCTTGGGTTTGCACACAAGGACAGGGATCTAATAAATATAAGTGTAAGGCTTGATATTGGACTAATGCAATATTAACCTATGAGTTATAGCAATATTTTATTAAAACATGGGCTCAATCATGATCAACTGTTTCCACAGGGGTGGTCGATGACTTGCCTTGATCAGAAAATGGGGATGAAGTAACCTCGGGGTAGAACTCCGGCTCCTCGACGAACTCGTAGTCTTCTCGATACGGAAAAATAAACAATACATTCAATAAACAGATAAAAATCCACCAAATAATAAACATACATATTTGTGGGTTTTATTATGTGGAATAAAGTTTTAATACTCTAATGTTTTGATGATAAACAGTAAACTTATTTTCTTAAGGCTTTTCTAATTTATTTTTCTGAATTAATAATTTATCCCTAAGGGGTTTTTATTCAATTATTTATTAATAATATTTTGGGTAACAGTAACATACTATTTTTATGGCATAAATGTGTAGGGAATAATATGCTGGATTTAACAAAATTTGAATGGTGAAATTTGGAGTCAAAATGAGCAAGTTATGAATTTTCAAAGTTTAAATCGATTTCTGGAATTTTATTTAAACTGAAAAACAGTCTCTAGTCCACGGTGAACTAGGCCCATGGTGTACCAGCGACTGTGCACGTGGACCCAAACGATCTGGACCGTTGGATCTGAATCCAGCGGCCAGATGCGAGGCGGGAGGTTTAAATGAAATTGGACGGCCACGATTAGATCTCGCGAACCGTTACGACGTGGACGCACCAGATCGCTCGAGGGATTTAAGTTGCAATCGATGGCCGAGAGGCCTCGATACCGCTTTGACCAGATGAATGCCCCAGATTAGGTCAACGGGGGTTCTAATCCCAGCTGTTCACCGTAGATCGAGCGGCCGAGAGCCCGTACAGCACGGCACGCGTCGGAGAAGGTAACTACCCTTCGTCTCCAGCGACGGCGACCTCGGGTGCGGCGGTGACGGCGGCGGCAAGCGCCTAGGGGCCTAGGTTTTGGCTAAAATGGATAAAGGAGACGACGGCGGCCACGACGGTACCTATGATGGCGACGGAGGGCGACGGATGGTGACTGGCGGCGAGGGGTAGACGAAGGGGGTCCTCGAGAGCTTGACGGCGACGACGATCTGGTGGGTTCCACGGCCAACAGAGGGGTGGCCGAGGACGGGCGGTCGTCGACGGTCACACTGGTGGCGGCGGCTAGGGCGGAGAGGACCGGAGTCGGCGGCGAGGGCTCGCCGGAGTCGAGGCAAAGAGGGAGCCCGAAAAATGGGAAATGGGCGCCTTGTTCTCGCTCGGCTCGGGCTGCTACGGTGTGGGCAGAGGGCAGCGACCACAGGGGTATTTATAGGGTCACCGGCGGTGAGGATGGAAGGCTAAACCGAGGAAACCCGAAGGTTCCTTTCTATCTCCGGTGATGTCTTCCAAACGCATGGGTAGCCTTCCATAAACACGAAACCGCGTCGGCTTTAGATGGAATGGGGTCGCCGGCGATCGTGGGAAATGAATCCGGGGTCGGATCTGCGGATACGGGCGGTTGGTGGCGCGGAAGCAGAAAGGGGTCGCCGGATAAGGAAGGGGGGATCCCCTTCCAATGAAGAAGACGAAGCTGACAGGTGGGCTCCACCTGTCAGTGGGCGAAACAGAAAAGGAAGGCCCGACAGGCGGGCCCGGGCGGTCGGTGGCAGAAGGGGGCTGACTGGTGGGACCAAGCGGAGTGCGGGCGGGAGAGAGAGGCGGGGGAACGCGCCGACAGGCGGGTCCCACATGTCAGCGACGCGAGTGCTGGGCTGGGTTGGGCCGAGGCTGATTCGAGGTTGAGGCCCGTTAAGAATTTTAATTCTTTTCTAATTTAAAATAAATCCAGTAATTCATATATTTGATTAAGGGTTGAATCACTGTTGATAAAAATTTGTAAAAATCCCTGAAATTATGTTTTGGCCTCTAGTTTATCTAATAAAATTTTCAAGTCCAAATTTTGAATATTTCTCCCTGTTTGGCTTTATTAGGGCTCTTTTAGGATTTTCTTTGATTATAAATTCCAGAATTGTATTTAATAATATTTTTCCTTTTTTTTTAATTCCTCTTTATTTCTGGGGTGTTACACGTAGCTACAGGGGGAGTTTTCGAGTAGTTCTTGCTCAATCAAGAATGTCCTAAGGCGGTCATACCTGGCCTCAATGCTTGTTTGAGCCCATATAGTGCTTTGTGAAGTTTAAAGATTCTATGGGGGTACTTGGGATCCTCAAAGCCAGGAGGCTTCTTGACATATATGTCCTCTCCTATGAAACCATTTAGAAACGTGCTTTTCACATCCATTTGAAAAAGTTTAAAGCCGCACGAAGAGGCAAAATCAAGCAAGACCCTAATGGCCTCAAGTCGAGCTACCGGTGCAAAAGTTTCTCCAAAATCACCCCCCTCGACTTGAGTATACCCTTGATCCACTAGCCTAGCTTTGTTTCTCAATATCACCCCATCCTCCCCCTGTTTGTTTTTGAAAATCCATTTTGTACCAATTAAGTGAATGTTAGGGGCTGGATCGACAAGAATCCAAACCTGATTTCTATCAAAATTTTCAAGTTCCTCGTGCATGGCGTTGACCCAACTCGCATCAGACAAAGCATGACTAACATCTAATGGTTTAAAATTTGCAACAAAAGCAGAATCAATGAAATGAGCATGAGATCAGGTTACTCGTTCATTCAGCTCGCCGATGAACTGCTCTGGGGGATGCATTATTTGAATACGAAGCGATGCTTCTCTCTGTGATAGAATTTCCCCCTCAACTCTTGCAGAAGTTTACTACACACTCTCAGAAGTAGAATCTTCAGGTCCTCTTGTAGACGTGGTCGAAGTTTCTGGAGTCGCCGTAGAGGGAGGT
This sequence comes from Zizania palustris, assembly GCA_019279435.1. Taxonomy (NCBI): domain Eukaryota; kingdom Viridiplantae; phylum Streptophyta; class Magnoliopsida; order Poales; family Poaceae; genus Zizania; species Zizania palustris. The sequence goes on along the minus strand of JAAALK010000289.1, from coordinate 2,717,587 downwards.
AGTGGTATAGCCTCATGATCTTCATCATCTGATGGATCTTCTTCCTCAAAAAGCATTTCACTCATATCGTGCTCACTTGCAAATTCAAAGTTAGGGCTAACACATAGAGAAGTTTCATCAAAAGTTACATCACAATATTCAACCAATGTGTTAGTTTCAAGATTGAAAACACGATAAGAGTGTCCATGCAAAGAATAGCCCAAAAAGATCCCATTAGATGCGCACGATTCAAATTTATCCAAATTACCTCGCTTTAGGATGAAGCAATGACATCCAAACACTCTGAAGTGAGTGACCTTGGGCTTCCTCCCAAAGCGAATTTCATAAGAAGTTACATTCAGCAAAGAGGGAAAAATGATCCTGTTGGAGATGTAACATGGTGTACTCATGGCTTCAACCTAAAATTTTCTAGCAGTCCTGTGCTCATTCAGCATCGTTCTAGCCATCTCCACAAGTGTATGATTTTTCCTCTAAACCACACAATTTTGTTTAGGGACTCTTGGTGCAGAAAACTGATGTTCAATCCCATATTCAAGGCAAAATTCTGCAAAAAAGAGGTATTTTTGAACTCGGTGCCGTTGTCGCTTCGAATGGCTTTCATTGCACCAGGGAGTTCATTGAATAGCTTCAGTGCTAAGCTCCGAAAGTGTATGAACACTTCATACTTGCTTATGAGAAAGAAAACCCAAGAGTAACGAGAATAGTTGTGATACGGACAGCCTAGCATCAACAACATTTCTTTCCCCCAATGACTCGTGCTCGTGCGAATCAAATAAATCAACACGTGAACTCGCTCCTAAATAAGAATAGCATTACACATGAAAATCAGTTGCTACCTAATGCCCGTAATTTAATTATTCTTAGGAATGACAACGTTGAAGAGTGGCCAATGGAGCAGCACTTCATCAACAGCCATCAATCAAGCAATGAATGCAATGATGACCCTTTCGGATTCAAGTGACTAGTATGGAATAAAATGCTCATATAAATCGCATATTAAATCCAATAAATGTGTTCGACCACAGCTTGGAACGCTTACTTCATAAGCTTTCCAACGGATCTAGCCTCACCCAATAATTCCACTAGAATAGAGAGTTATCACCGACTTAATGTGGAGACCAGAAACTGTCAAACGTTTCATTTGCTCTAATTAGGGTGCTGCGCACCAATATTGGCTTAATGCCATGTAAAACATCCTGAACACCTCTCCATCTCCCTCTCAATCCCTTCTATATAATAGGATCTTTCTCAATGTGTAGAGGGGACAAAATTGTGAGAATGAAACAACTATGCTTTATGCATGTTCTTGAGTGTTCTAGCTATTAGCTGAATCATCTCTGAGAATTGTGCATTCCTTCCCGTTTTTCTTGCAAGCCCTTTGTGATTGCAACGAGGATTGTAATCCGCTTGACTTGGTTGAGTGGACAACGTGAGGTTGGGCGAACTCCGTGCTGCAGGTTGTTGCACATGCAACGGTTGGCTGCACAAGACTCGTCAGGTTTCACGAGTATCTTTGATTCTACGCCGTGAAGGTTGGGCACATACTCGTATCATTTGGTATCAGAGCCTCAGTTGTCACGGTAGAATCTTTATCCCTAGTTGTAGTTTCATTTTCGTCCTATCTGAAAATGGCCTCACAAAAATATTGAACCATAGTTTACGATCTGTTGTTCTTGTGTGTTCTACTAAGTTTTAATCCAAGAGATCGTGTTCTTGTTGCTGAACGGTTCATTGTCCTTCGCGTTACTTATTTTTAATCCCCATTGATCAGCTTACTATATCAGTAGTAATTCCCACAAGTAAACTCAGATTATTGTTTACCCATCTCTGTTGGAAAATCAAAAAAATCCTACTAAGTTGTCAAATTATTGGCTTCTTACTATTGATAAGAAAAGTCTGAATTCTTCTGATAGCCATTATGCCCTTTGTGAATACTTTGATCCTACAAAGACTAGCTGATCTGTTCTATAGGGATGCACTTGGTGATCTTGTTCTTACAATTTTAACAAGAAAAGAAAGATATGAATCAGTGTTGAAAATCACAATACAGATGACAAGAGTATAAAAAAATTGAAGTTACTGTTTTGCATGCTAAAAAGAAAAAAAGAAGAGAGGGGCTATTGTTTTCTTTGCATTATTGGGAGAACAGTTCTGTTGGTGCAATCTTGTGCTCTATTTTAAATCAGTTTAATCAGCTAGCGTCTTTCCATAACCATTGCAATTGAGCCATTTTTTGTAACTCATATCTACTGTTGGCTCACCCCTTTGATTGCATTTGGTTCCATTATCTTTGTGTGTGAGTTGCTTTTGTTTATCTTCCAAACCTTGTGTTCAGCAACTAGATTGTGCGTTCTCATGTGGATAACTACTTAGTAAAACTACATCGAGAATTCAGATTGTGTAGGACAAAATTTCCCCTACCAAGCTCCACAAATAAAATCGTTGTAGGCTTTGATCTCAGCTGTGAGTTCGCTAAACCTCATATTGTTCTGCCTCTCCATTCATGTGTGAACTCCTTTATCAATCAACAGAGGGTAAGTAAGAACTTCGGTGGTAAGGATAAGTGAGGTTGAGAGTACTATCCACACATATATTTTTTTCTTCATTTGCTGTTTGCCCAACTAACCATGTCAGGTCAAGGTGAAAATTTAGGGAACAGTGGACGTGCTCCAGATGCCGCAGTTAACTGGACTGAATATTGTGCATTGAGAGACACACTACGACGAGAGATCACTGTTGGAAATGAGCAGCTGAGAGAAGAATTGAATAACTCCATACAAGATCTTCAAATTGAAGTAAATCAACAACTGAACGTATTCCACACTGACATAGTTACTGACATTGTACGGCAACTACAACCACAAGCTGAACAAGAACCTTTAATAAATGAGACCGATGAGGAAGCCGCTGCTCGAAGGGCTCGTGCTGTTAATATAAACCCTCCACCTGTTAGAAATATAAGGGTTGGTGATAAAAAAATAATAATAATAATGTAGGAAGGGAGCGTGGTCGTGGTGTGGGTCGTGGAAGAGCTGCATATGAACCAATACATATTAACATACCCCCGCACAATCAAGCAAATCAACACCATCATCGCAACAACAACAATCATCATGATGAACATAGGTTTGGTAAACTTAAATTTTCTATGCCTAAATTTGCAGGTACCAATAATCCTGAAGAATACTTAACTTGGGAACTAAAAGTCGACAAAATCTTTCGGATGCACAACTACACGGAAGAAAAGAAGCTTGCAATGGCATCACTTGAATTTGAAGATTATGCACTGATTTGGTGGGAACAAATTCAGAATCAAAGAGAGGATCATGACGAACCTCCTGTAGCATCGTGGACTGAAATGAAGGTTGAGATGAGAGCAAGGTTTGTCCCTCGTTATTACAAGCGTGATCTATTTGATAAATTGCAGGGGCATAGGCAAGGAGGTCGTACCGTGGATGAATATTACAAGGAGATGAAAATGGCCATGATCCGTGCCAACGTATATGAACATGAAGAGCAAACCATGGCACACTTTCTGGCTGGTTTGAACCATCCTATTAAGCGCATCGTTGAGTTTCAGCCATATAAAAATGTGGTTGAATTAGTGCATCAAGCAATCAAAGCTGAACGACAAGTACAACAAGAATCGAAGGTAACAAAGAATTCTTTTGCCTCCCGATCAACGCAAAACAATCTGGTACCTATATCAGGTAAATCCCCCTCTCGGTTCAATTCTTTTCGAGCTAATAGTTCTTGTGCAAGTGTTTCTTCCATTCCACATGCAGCTCGAAGTGGAAAAGAGCAAGCTACCCCAAATGTGAAGCAAGCTACAACAGCAAGTGCTTCTTCGGTGGGTTCTACAGCGAAGAGTAGTGCTATTCAATGTTTTAAGTGTTTGGGTCAAGGACATATCTCAAGGGAGTGTCCAAACAACCGCACAATGCTAATAACGGAGAGAGGTGAGTATGAATCTGCAAGTGAAGATGATGATGACCCAACTGCTGAAATGGGAGAAGAAGAGGACAAGACGTCTTACTGTGATTTTGAGAGTGGTCAATCTCTCATTGTTACAAAGAAAGTGTTAAGTGTACAACCAAAACAAGATCATGAACAACGCTGCAATCTTTTTCACAGAAAAGCCAAGGTAAATGGTCGTGTATGTAAGGTAATCATAGATGATGGAAGCTGTCATAATTTAGCTAGCAAAGAAATGTGTGAAAAACTTGGATTGAAACAGCTACGACACCCACATCCATACCATGTACAATGGTTGAATGATTGTGGAGAAGTGAAGATTCAACATATGGTGAAGGTGCCTTTCAAAATTGGTGAGTATAATGATATGGTATAATGTGATGTTGTTCCTATGACAGTTTGTCATTTGCTGCTAGGTCGACCATGGCAATTTGATCATGGCATTTTACATTATGGTCGCACTAATCAGTATTCATTTAAGTGGAACAACAAAGAATTTGTCCTTCAACAAATGTCTCTTACTCAAATTTATGCTGATACAATGCAAAAATGAGGTAAATGTTGGAAGTATTAAGGAGCAAGAGAAAAATAAAACTGAGAAAGCCAATTCTGGAAATGAGAGTTACAAATCAAATGAGAATGAGAATAAAATGGGTGAGAAACAAAAGTTAGTTATGCTAGCCACTAAATCAGAACTAAGAGAAATAAATAAAAACTCAAATTGTGTGCATTTTGTGCTAGTATACAAAGATGTATTGTTTTCTACTAATGATATCTCTTCTCTTCCAAGTGCCATCACAAATGTTTTGCAGGAGTTTGGTGATGTTTTTCCAGAAGAAATACCAGTTGGTCTTCCCCCACTTCGAGGTATTGAACATCAAATCGACCTTATACCAGGAGCATCTCTTCCAAACAAACCTTCGTACCGAGACAATCCGGAGGACACGAAAGAAATACAGCGACAAGTACAAGCACTTCTTGAAAAAGGGTATGTTCGTGAAAGCCTTAGTACTTGTGTAGTTCCTGTTATTCTAGTTCCTAAGAAAGATGGTATATGGCGCATGTGTGTAGACTGTAGAGCGATTAACAACATCACAATTAGATACCAACAACCTATTCCTAGGTTAGACGATATGCTTGATGAATTAAGTGGTGCTGGTATTTTCTCAAAAATCGATTTGCGTAGTGGTTATCATCAAATAAGAAGGAAAGAGGGTGATGAGTGGAAAACTGCATTCAAAACAAAATTTGGTTTGTATGAGTGGCTAGTGATGCCTTTCGATTTAACTAACGCACCTAGTACATTCATGAGACTAATGAATCATGTTTTGAGAGCATTCATTGGAAAATTTGTTGTGGTTTATTTCGATGACATTCTGATATATAGTCGTAGCAAAGAAGAGCATGTTGACCATATTGTACAAGTGCTGCAAGTACTTCGATCTGAAAAGTTGTATGCTAACAAGGAGAAATGCACATTTTGCACAAGCAAGGTTGTCTTTTTGGGTTTTGTTGTTTCTGCACAGGGAGTAGAAGTGGATGAATCTAAAGTTTAAGCAATCAAGAATTGGCCAACACATGTCAATGTCAGTCAAGTGAGAAGCTTTCATGGTCTTGCTGGGTTCTATCGACGTTTTGTGAAGAATTTCAGCACCATCGCTGCACCTTTAAATGAGCTCACCAAGAAAGGTGTTGAGTTTGTTTGGGGTAAGTCACAAGAAAAAGCATTTCAAAAACTTAAGAAATGCCTCACTGAAGCACCTTTGCTTGTTTTGCCTGATTTTGACAAACCATTTGAAATTGAATGTGATGCTAGTGGTTTGGGTATTGGTGATGTTTTGATACAAGAAGGAAAACCAGTAGCATACTTTAGCGAGAAACTTGGTGGTGCTCAATTAAATTATCCTGTTTATGACAAAGAGTTGTATGCTTTGGTCCGTGTTCTAGACACTTGGCAACATTATCTATTGCCCAAAGAATTTATCATACATTCTGATCATGAAGCACTAAAATATTTGAGAGGGCAAGCTAAACTGAACCGTAGACATGCTAAATGGGTTGAATTTATTGAATCCTTCCCATACATTGTGAAATACAAGAATGGCAAAGAAAATGTGGTTGCTGATGCGTTGTCTCGTAGGATTGTTCTTTTATCTCAACTTGATATTAACGTTCCAGGTTTGGAAAGTTTGAAAGATTTGTATGTTGTAGATAAAGAATTTGCTGAACCGTACACTAAATGTAATGATGGGAAAGGCTGGAAAAAATTTCATGTTTATGACGGGTTCTTGTTCCATGCTAACAAGCTATGTGTTCCAGATTCGTCCGTACGTTTGCTGTTGTTGCAGGAATCACATGGCGGTGGTTTAATGGGACATTTTGGGAGAGAAAAGACTTTGGCCATGCTTTCCAATAATTTTTAATGGCCAAAGATGCAGAGAGATGTTGAACGATTTGTGAAGCGTTGTGCCACATGCCATAAAGCTAAGTCCAAACTTAACCCATATGGTTTGTATACTCCACTTCCTGTTCCTAGTGCACCTTGGGAAGATATTAGCATGGACTTTATTGTGGGATTGCCTAGGATAAAGAGGGGGAGAGACTCCATATTTGTAACTGTGGATAGGTTTTCTAAAATGGCACACTTTATTCCCTGTCACAAGACCGACGATGCTTCACACATTGCTGATTTATTTTTTAGGGAAATTGTGAGATTGCACGTGATGCCTAGAACCATTGTTTCAGATCGTGATGTGAAGTTTATGAGTTACTTTTGGAAGACATTGTGGGCCAAGCTTGGCATAAAATTGCTATTTTCAACAACTTGTCACCCGCAAACTGATGGTCAAACAGAGGTGGTAAACCGTACACTCTCCATGTTGCTGCGAACAATGATTAAGAATAACTTGAAAGAATGGGAGGATTGCCTTCCACATGTTGAATTTGCATACAATAGAGTTGTTCACTCAAAAACACAATTGTGCCCGTTTGAAGTGGTGTATGGTTTTAAGCCAATCACACCACTTGATTTGCTGCCACTTCCTTTTCAAGAGAGAGCAAACATGGAGGCAACAAAGCGTGCAGAGTTTGTGGAAGCTATGCATCTGAAGACCAAGGAAGTTATAGAGAAGAAGGCACGCTATTTTGCTCAAAAGGCAAACAAAGGAAGAAAGAAGATGCTTTTCAAACCAGGAGATTTAGTTTGGGTGCATTTATGCAAAGAGCGTTTTCTAGAGAAGCGCAAGTCCAAACTTATGCAACGTGCTGATGGTCCATTCAAAGTGTTAGAGAAGATAAATGACAATGCTCCTGCGAAGGAGCAATAACTCGCGCTCGTGCGAAGCAAATAAATTAACAGGTGAACTCGCTCCTAAATAAGAATAGCATTACACATGAAAATTAGTTGCTACCTAATGCCCGTAATTTAATTATTCTTAGGTATGACAACGTTGAAGAGTGGCCAAAGGAGCAGCACTTCATCAACAGCCATCAATCAAGCAATGAATGCAATGAAGACCCTTTTGGATTCAAGTGACTAGTATAGAATAAAATGCTCATAGAAATCGCATATTAAATCCAATAAATGTGTTCGACCACAGCTTGGAACGCTTACTTCATAAGCTTTCCAACGGATCTGGCCTCACCCAATAATTCCACCAGAATAGAGAGTTATCACCGACTTAATGTGGAGACCAGAAACTGTCAAACGTTTCATTTGCTCTAATTAGGGTGCTGCGCACCAATATTGGCTTAATGCCATGTAAAACGTCCTGAACACCTCTCCATCTCCCTCTCAATCCCTTCTATATAATAGGATCTTTCTCAATGTGTAGAGGGACAGAATTTTGAGAATGAAACAACTATGCTTTATGCATGTTCTTGAGTGTTCTAGCTATTAGCTGAATCATCTCTGAGAATTGTGCATTCCTTCCCGTTGTTCTTGCAAGCCCTTTGTGATTGCAACGAGGATTGTAATCCGCTTGACTTGGTTGAGTGGACAACATGAGGTTGGGCGAACTCCGTGCTGCAGGTTGTTGCACATGCAATGGTTGGCTGCACAAGACTCATCATGTTTCACGAGTATCTTTGATTCTACGCCGTGAAGGTTCGGCGCATCCTCGTATCAAGTTGTCAACCACAACAAGCACATACCATTTGCCGCCTAAAGAGCTAACCCGGGATGGACCAACTGTATCCATATGAAGAAGCTCACCGGGTTGCTCAGTCATCACCATGTTCATGGGGTAATGCGAGGCAACAACCATTTTTCCAAGACGACATGGAGCACAAATGAGGTTCTTCTCAAATTTTAGCTCGGGCAATCCTCGGATGATTCCTAGGGCACTCAATCTCACTAGCAAATCAAAACTCATGTGCCCTAGTCTCCTATGCCACATCCAAAGCTTAGAAGACGGTTCAGCTAAAAGACAATGAGAAGATCCAAAAGACTCAGTGAAATCTGCTCCAAAAATTCTCCCTACTCTTAAGATTTTGCAAATAAAAACACCAGAAGAATCATGCACATAAGAGGCATCACGACTGAAATGAACCTCATAACCCTCATCAAGCAATTGTGAAACAAAAATCAAATTGTACCCTAAGTCCTCAACCAAAGCAACATTTGTGAGAGTGAAATTTTCATTAATTTTGATCATACCTTTGCCCTTCACTATGCTTTTGCGATTGTTTCCAAATGTGATGCTTTGACGATGCCTGGCTGAGGTGAAGCTGAAGAACCATGAAGACTTCCTGATCATGTGACGTGAACATCCGGAATCAATGATCCACTTGTCCTCCAGCCTCCCATGACTCCCCTAAGTAGAGATAGAAAATCTCGAGTACTCAGCGTTGGGTTTAGAGATAATATGCCTAGGTATCCAGCACTGAACTACCCGAGAAGTAGGTAAATCAGGAGACTGTGTGTGATGAGAATCATACTGCACATGAGGTCTCCTTGCAAATCATTGAGGTCTGCTAAAATAATTTGGACCAAAATGCCTACGTGGTCTATCATCATACGAGGTACGATATACACCACGTTGGGCATAGCCACTCATATATGTAAGGAGCCCCATAATCAGTATAAGTATTATAATCATAGTCATGCATATCAAATGAGGGATAATCATGAAAATGTAAAGCATGAACACGACGTTCATCTTTCATGCGTCTGTAGCAAAAACCAATCAAATGACCTACATGATGACAATAAGTGCAATGAAAAACTTTCTTGGGTGTTGGTTTATAGGTTTCTGGTGCAAACCTCATAGTTTTCCTAGATTTTCTTAGAGTCTGTCTTGAGTGATGGAATGATTATCTTTTTTGGTTGGGTATGATTTTTTGCTTTTGGAGGTGTGTCTAACTGGGCTCTCTCTTTCTCAAGGGTAGTAGGTAGAGTGAACACCGTTTGGCTCGGGGTACTAGATGAAGTCCTCTCATAAACACAAGAGCTAACCCTGCCCTGTCAGCGCACATTTTAGTTTTATCCTAAAGCAAATCTATTTTCCCTTTCCCCTCAGTGCATTTGTCTACCATGGAAAGCAGATAATCATTCTCACACTTCAGCTTTTCTACATACTCTCTAGCAAAGCTGAGTTGGTCCTTAAGGGTGATGCAGGTGGGACATGCCGGCTGCATATCCTTAGAACACATAGCACTCTCTAATCTAGCCTTAAGCTCATCGATATGCTTATCTCTCAGACTAACGCTTTCAATTAGTAAAGTGCAATTTAAGCATTCATCGATGGCATCAGGACTAGACTCCATCACCAAGAGTTGCTTCTGAACATTTTCAAGTTTTTCAATGTTTTGAGCATGAATGAGTTGCTTCTGAACATTTTCAAGTTTTTCAATGTTTTGAGCATGAATCAGATGCAACTGAGCAAGTTCATCCATAACAACAAGACATGACTCACATTCAACAATTTCAGATTTAGACTTCAGCAGTGCAAGTTCAGTAGAAAGAGATTCAATTTTAAGCTTTTGTTCTTTTCGTTCTTTAGCAGCAAGTTTAAGCAGTCTATCTTGTGAAATAATTGCATCATGTAATTCATCATTTTGAACAAGTAATTGATCAAGAGATAGACTAACCTCAGATGAGTCAGGCTCATCGCTGATTTGCTTGTCGTTGACCATGAAGCAGAGGCCGTTAAAGTCCTTCTTCTTTTCCTTCTTCTCTTCATTCTTGCCTGGTTCATCTTCATCAGAACTTGGTTCTTCACTCGAGGTGTTGTCAATGTCACTGAGTGCTGCCACGAGAGCTCAAGCCATTCTTTTCGCCACTTTTCCTCTTTTGTCTTTGTAAAACGGTTTTTTATCTCTTTTTTGATATTTTTGTTCATGTTCATTTTTGGCTTTCAGTTTTGGGCAATTGGCTTTAATGTGATTTAGGTCACCGCGCTCAAAACACCCTTGAGAGCCTCCTCTCCTCTGATCTTTCCTATCATTGTAGAATCTAGTGAACATTTTGACTATGAGAGCAAGCTCTTCATTGTCCAATGTGTCCACTTGTTCCTTTGTGATAGAGACCAAAGAAGACAAGGCAAAATCTCCAGACAAAGCACAAACACCAGACATGCTACCTCCAGATGAGGTGCCACTGCCGGAACTAGAAACTAGTGCCATGGATTGTGGCAAAGAGTTCCCAATCCCAGAACGAGATGCGTTGGCTCTCTCGGTGGACTTAAGATTACTGAAGAGTTCATCGCATGTCAAAGTAACAAAACTCGCAGACTCTTCAATGCTTGAGATCTATACTTCCCATATTCTATGATCCAGAGCATAGAGAAGTTTGATCGCTCGGTCATGATCAGAGTAAGCTAGCGTCCCAGTGGAGTGCAAATTGCTAACAATTCTGTCAAAGCGAGCAAACAAAGCATCTACAAATTCACCGGGGCATTGCATGAACATTTAGTGTTCTTGATTATACGTGCTCTGCCTCCTAGCCTTAATCTGCGATGTGCCCTCATGAAAAGTACTCAAGGTCATCCAGATTTCTCGTGCAGTCCGAAGGTGCTAGACCCTGTCAAACTCGTTGCAACTCAGACTGATAAAAAGAATGTTTCTATCCTTGCTATTACATTAATATTGTGCCTTCTCAGTCTCTGAGGTACGAGTGTCAGGAATCACATACTAGGATGCAATAATGTCCCAAATCGCACTTCCTTGGCTAAGCAAATAAGCCTCCGTGCGCACCTTCCAATTGTGATCTAACCGGCTCTGATACCAATTGTGGGATCGGAATGACGACTAGAGGGGGGGTGAATAGGCGCCTCAACACTTTCTTTCGAATGTGATGGCCTAATCAAATCACCCAACGCACCTCTACAAGATTGCAATATCAAACTAGATAACCACTTGAAAACAAGTTTAAAAACAAGTCAATTTCAAAATCTGAAATCAGATGATGAATTAAATGAGTCACAAGATTTCTGCAAATTTCACCTCTAACCACATCCAGTTTTGATCAGCAATGAATTCAAGTTTTATCTCAATCACACAATTGATTCACTTGCTGAAACAGGAATGTTTAATGCTAAACAATTTTTGTCGAAAACACTATAGCGCGTCCGAAAAACATCATACTACCAAATCAGAACAGAAACAACTCTTACATGTTTTTCTCTGATTTTGTTTGAGAAACTGAGCAAAACTTTGATTCCTCTTTCAGTTTTCACAACATTTCAGATCAACCATACTGACTCACTTTTAACTTGAGCAAATTCAGATTGCAAAAATAACTATACCTCTACTGCTCATAAACTGAAGTTAGGAAAAATATTTCAGAAGCATGTACAGAATTCCCTCAAAACAGAATCAGATAGCAGCAGCCATTGAAGACTATTACAGAAACTCTATTCAGTGAATCAGTAAACACATTGATACAAAATTTTCAGAAGGACTTCAATTTTCAATCCTCAATACAAAAACCAACTCACAAACCAAACAGAATAATACTCACACTTGAATAAGTCCAGACACTATTTGTTCAGACAAAACTAACTGAACCTATACTGATGTTTCTAAGAAGCAAACAAATCCATTCCTAGATCAATCAGTTCAGATCCAGTAAGATGTGCCACAGTAACACCAACTCAACTGAAATAAATGCTTTAGATCACAGGAGAAAACAAATGCCAGAAGGAAATATTGAAGCAATACCAAAACACTGAAACTACTGAGTTATATCTTCAGTTCTTCAATCAAGTAACCAGACTTATCTAGTCTTGATACAACTCATTCTCACTTGATCACAAATATCATTAAGTCAATAGATCAGCTCTTACAAGAACAAGAACAACTACTCAGTCAAGTACATGTGCATCTCATGAAAGAATACTGAACTACAAAAGCAGAGAATACACTGAAAAATTCTACCCACAAACTTTTCAGCAATCGGGCAACAATAGTTCAATGAGAAATAACCTCAGACATTCTGTGAAACTAGAGCAGGATCAACACAGACTTGAAACCTTTACTAGTATGATGAACACACTGAATACAAGACTTAAAGCATCACAGCCCAGGACTCAAAAATTTCAAGGATAAACACTCACAAATCAGTACTCAGATTCAACAAGCAGTTTATACAGAAAAGATATCAGAATTACAAAGTCTATTACTCAAAACAGAATACCTTACCTGTTGCAGTGTTGTCGCAATCTCCTGTAGCTGATCACCAAAAATCCCAGAAGTTCATACTTCAGCACTTGTTCATCCGTGAAAGGATCTCCAAGATTTGAATCACAAAATCATCAAATCATCCCAAAACAGGAGGCAGGAAAACAGAATAACCGGCAGTTAAACCACAATACAACAAATTACATGCTACAACACTTATCGGGAAGCCTGTAGCAAATCCGATAAAACCACTGATTACTGTATCGAATCAGGATTTCAACCATTAAAGAACTTCTCATGTGCTCTCATTGAAAAACTAGAAGGAAAAATGATTTTGCATGCCTATCCGATCGGCTGAGAACTCTGGGCAAAATATCCTACCTGCCCAAGTTCTAGAAGCCACAATTTTACACTTTGCCCCTTAGAAAATTATGAAATTACAATTCTGAAAATACCCTATTAGACCCTAAAAGAAAAATTACAAAATGACTCTTCTTTTTAATATATTTTCAGAGTGAACCCACTCAAAAAATATACCAAAAGGATACTGTTGGGAGGAAATACTTCATCCCTAGGGCTTTTAAGATCAACAGGCAAAGACAATTCATCAGCATTGAAACATAAGTTCATCTCCGAGATGATGAAGTTTCCGAGCCGAAGGGTGCTTCGAATCCTAATTCGAAGGTATCCTCCGAAGGCTACAATGCTACAGTGGAAAATAGCAAGACTGACGAGACATCTGCCTTATCTATCCTCTCCTGCTAGATTTTACTATTTTAGCCCTATTCGAGGTACCGAATAGTTTCCACTATGTCGGTTGTAATTGAGGGGTAAAAAGGTCTTTTCCTTAGAGTTTTTACCTATAAATATCCCCCTTCTCACCCTGTAATAGGCATCGAATATTCAGATATTCAATACATAACTTTGAACTACTTCGAGCTATTATCCAATTCAGAGGCTTGAGATAGTTCACTTCACAAACTCATTGTTTGTTAGTTCTTAATCTTAGAGAACTTGTTAGTGTAATCTTTTACACCAACAGATACACTATGAAACTAAAAAAATAAACTAATACATGACACAAATTTATTGAATTAGTAAAAACATTTAAAGTTTCGATGGTTTTCAGCAAAAACCGACAAAGCCTCTCCTAATCGTCGACGCCCGTCGTCAGTCCGCGAACCCGACCGCCAGCAAGTCTCTCCCGCTCTCGATCCCTCGAGCCGCCTTGTCACTTGAACTGGCTTCCCTTTCGCTGTCTCGATCGACGCTTCGTCTCGATCAATCTTCAAGTCAACGTCCTGTTCGACCTCCATGCGTACATAAGAGTCCACTCTCAACTTCGACTGACACCCTCGACCATCTGGCATTATACTCCCCGTCTAATCCTAATCTCGTGCCATTGATAGTTGATGAGTAACTCAAGCCTGCACACATGAGACAAACACAGACACAGACACACCATATCTAGAGCATCCAGACACAGCCCATGACTTCACCCTATCAATCACTCATCTATACCTTGAACACTAGTGACAGGCCTCACTATGTTCCTCAATATTTTGTTATGGTAGATGGTGCAAAAGGAGAAATCTGATTACAGTTATGATCCTCATCACCGCCCGCTAAAAGGTGTCGAACCACATATATGTTTTTATGGAGATAAATGTAAATTTATGAGAAGTATGGATGACCTGACATACGAGATGAGGTATTGGAAGTGTGGCAACTACTCTTGCACACCTAAAAAGCAAAAGCCAAGGCCAAAGTATGGATCATGTGCTAATAAAGCTATACGAGTAATTGTGCTATTTATTCAATTATAACTTGTTCTCAAATAAATCACTTATAATATCTCTGTTACTATTTCTGCATGTAGGTAACTCCTCCACTATCACCACCTCCGCTCTGTGACTTTGCTGAATAGGTTGACTAGGAGGGCATCTGGAAGACTGGGCAGATCTTATGAGGAAAAAGAGGAGCATGAGGCTGAAAGAGAGAGGAACTGTGAGAGCACTCATCATGCTAAGAAAGTAGGACCGGAGTCCATAAGAAAGGGAAAGTACCCTCGCTGCACTCAGTAGTCATGTAGTCATAATTGCATGTGTCATTATAATGTATTGTGTTATGTCGTCTACTTTATTAGCTGTTCTTGATGCTAGACTATTTAATTACTATATACTTGTTAGTTTGCCATGCTATCGGTTTGTTATAAAATAAGTTTTTCTATTGTCTTTCTTCATTTTTTAAATGTTTTTCTTTGAATAAATCCAAAAAGCTTTCAAATTGTGAGCAAATAGTTAAAGGTAGGTAGATAAAGAGGTTCGATTGAACATAACACAATATTCGAAGTTGTTCAAAATTAAACTAATAGAAACTAGGAGTAATAAATATTTAATTATATTACAAATGGTGTGGATGTTAGGTCCTACTGATTTCTCCATTGTCTCTCTTCCCTAGCGTGTTTTCATTGCTCTCAGTACCTGAGATGTTTCTGCCTATTGTATTCCATCTGTTGTCTATCCACTTCATGCCATCTTGCACTCTTTGTTCACTAATTAGCTTGCCTCCTCCTTATTACGTACTCCGAGTGAGTTTTCATCTATGTGATCAAACAATCCTTGTACGTAGGTGGTGTGACATCTATACACCGACGGAATGCACATCTTCTTACATTTTGCCGCCACAATGAATAATAACGTAAGTATTACATTATAAAATTATTTGAAAATAATTCATGATTTAGTTGTGATCACGTACCATGATGTGGTCATATAGGTTGGGGAACACAAATTCTCTCCTTCCCCTTGAGACCCCTCCGTGTGATGTCCGAATAAATGCAACAACTTCGACATGCACACGTAGATTGTTGCTCCCACTTAGGGATTCCTAGAAGATTTGTCATCCAACTTGAACTAGCATGCTCTAGTTTTAGTTGATGCTCTTCTTTCCTCCGTGTGTACCCCTCCGTAGTCTTTTCTTGTATTATAGGCCCTCTAGTGGATTGTTGCCTTAAATCGTTGATTCATTGGGTAAAACCACACTTCTTTGGATTGTCCTGAATACTAAATAACTAGAGTTACTTACACCAAATTTTGTAATCAATGGATGGACAAGTTAATTTAATGTTCTTATTCTCACCATGAAGTCATCATCGATGATATGACGTATGAAGTATCTTTTGCCAGAATCTCATCCTGACATTGTAGTCATTACCTAGCAGCAATCTCTATAGTGACCTTTGGGGCGATGAAGCCACAGTGGCACTCCAATCAAATTTGTTGTTCAATCACCTTGCTCGAATTGGGCATGATGCTCGTACTCCTATTTCTTTGTAGTGTACTATGTGTTTGTTTCGCTAGGAGAGAACTAACGTCCATCAAAGACTGGGAGCTTAGTGTCCACCCACTTAATGAAGCAACACCTCCTTCTGTCCGATTTCCTTCGAACGTTCGAGTACCACAACTCTTCATAAACATTAGTAAAAAGAAAGTACCTCCTTCCACGAATTTCAATTCAGAAACCTATCTCTAATTGGCACCGATCCCCATAATGGCAAAAAGGCCGATCAGTCCATGAAGGGATGAGACAAGAGAAATGATCTCTCCTCTAGTCTAGATGTTCACCCCCTAAGAGTAGTAGAGGAGGAAGCATATGGCTACATAGAATAAGAAATATTCAAAATGTTATAGTAAAATACATCACATCATAATGTAGTAGCAGAAGCAATGATAGTACCAATTGCATAATCATAATATCAAGTGCATAACAATAGAACAAAAACAATTCAGTACAAATCAACAATCCCTAGCTAACAACCACAGGCCGAACTAAGCACCATGCCTACCACGAATACATCTCGGCTGCTTCTCAAGGAATGTAATCCTATCCAGTGAACGGTGCACCCTAGGCGGCCTAGCGGGCTGGTCCTCTAGCTACGTGGGTGGTTGGGTTCATTGAAGCTATGAAGGCTCGAACACCTCAGCGTTGCCTTGCTCCATAGCATCGTAACATGCCGAGTGGTGCTGTCCATTAACACCAGAGTCGATCGGTTTAGACAGACTATGATATGTGGGCTCCATGTGACAGAGGCAAAGGCGCCTGATCTTTCGATGAGATGAAATAAGTTGATTTGGTGGAGGTCGAACCACTACAAAACAAACCCCCTTTTAGCAACGCATACATAGAAACGTATGGTTCTATGCGCTGCAAAATAGCAACATATTATTTTATGTGTTTCAAACTTCTAAGTAGCAACAATTACTATACGTTATAAGAATTTTTTTGCAAGAAACATATACGCAGACATGATATTTATTGGAGGATGGATTACTCATCCATGACCTACCATACAACGAATCCTAACTGTTCATCAATTAATCTAAATTGCTAGCTGTTGGATATTTAGCCCCATACATTATTACCCTTGCTCGCATATCAAAAAACCTCAATCCTAAACCTAATCACATCCGCCTCTGAGACTATCCCTCCTACTGCCGCCACCGATCTCCTCCTGCCTCCCACCTCGACCGGCCATCGCTAGATCCTCCCGTCGCCAGTTCCTATATGAGCTCAGCCTCGTGTCGTGCAACCATGTTCCCTTGCTGCACACCCTTGCCCATGCCCTGCCGCCCCTACTAGTTCCTACCGGGGAGAGGTGTGATGGTGGAGGAAGCGGCAACGTGGAGGTGATGATCCTGAATCGACCCAACACCAATCTTAGCGTCTCCTCCTCATCGATTCGGACCTTGATTGTACTGACGATGATGCTGACGCTGGCGTTGCTGATAGTGGGCCTCCTTGTTAGGAATTTAGGCATTTTCATGTTAAATTTAATCCATAAATAGCATGCAATTATTATGACAACATATATGTGCACATGTAAACTACTCAAAGCAGTAGCTTGAAACATACTTATCATAAAACACAAGACGATATAGTTAAAGAAATAGAACGCAAAGGTTGCTAGGATGTACCTAGAGGAGGGACCCATGCTCAAGGCACCAGTTTCTCCATTCACGTTAGTCGTCATAACGTGTTGCTTGATGTAGTCGATAGGGGCTTGATGCAGGACGTTGTTCGCAGTGCAGTCCCTTGAACGGCTATGGAAGAAGATGTACACAGCAACGCACATGGGCACCAGGAGGAATACGATGGCATGCGCAGCAACCGCGACCACCAGGATGGAGCGAGCAGTCGTGAAGACTCTCCCCAAAAACCTGATCGCCTGCACACCCGACAGATGTCTCAATCACGGGCGTGGCTTTAGAGGCTTGCTCTCCCAACTCTCTGTGCGCGCAGAAGGTTGGGACGAGGCTGGTTTGAGGCAAAGACACAAGGAAGAAGAGAAAGAATATTTTGTCCAGCTACTGCCCCCTTTATATAGCTCTCATCCAAAGTGAGATGGAAAGCCAACAATCACCGCAATGAAGATCTCTTATGAATAGGGAGATGGAAGGAAAACGGTCCCACGATTAAGATCTCTCATGAATTGGGAGATAAAAGGCCAACGGTCTCACGATTAAGATCTCTCATGAATAGGGAGACAAAAGGCCAACGGTCTCGCGATTAAGATATCTCATGAATATGGAGACGGAAGGCCAATGGTCTCACGATTAAGATCTCTCATGAATAGGGAAAGATCTCTCATGAATAGGGAGACGGAAGACCAACGGTCTTGTGATTAAGATCTCTCATGAATAGGGAGACGGAAGGCCGACAATCATCGTAATATTTAGGGTGGCACGATGTAGTGGCAAAACACGGTTTCATTACCGTCGCCGAGCACACCCTTAGCCTGTTTCAACTTCTCAATAGACACACAATCAGTTCGTCTATTTAAGTTGAGCAAAAGACATGTGAACATTCAATATGGGACTAAAAGTTTTAGTGCACCGTAGCATTATTGTGGGCCTTTGCATTTAACATATTATTGAATAAATCAAAATGGGACAAGCCCATGTATATCCAACAATTCCCACCAATGCGAAGCCATAGAAATGCTCTCGCCTATCAAGTGTTTAATATACCAGTGTTTTAGTAGAGATTGATAAGTTGAATATCCACCTAGAGCAAAGATTACACTTATTCACAACTATACAGTGGACTATGCCTTGAATTGATAGTTTTGTGTGTAATAAGTTTCATCCAAGTCATTTACTGATACTAGGTTGCCAAACACATCCCCTCTAGTTGAAGCATATAAGTCACTACTCGAAGCAGTAGCTTGAAAAATACTTATCATCAAATACAAAATGATATAGTTAAAGAAATAGAACACAAAGGTTGCTAAGATGTACCCAGCGGAGGGACCCATGCTCAAGGCACCGATTTCTCCATTCACGTTAGTCGTCATAACATGTTGCTTGATGTAGTCGATTGGGGCTTGATGCAGGACGGTGTCCGCAGTGCAGGCCCACGAACGGCTACGGAAGAAGATGTACACAGCAACGCACACGGGCACCGGGAGGAAGACGATGGCGTGTGCAACAATCGTGACCACCAGGATGGAGCGAGCAGTCGTGAAGACGCTCCCCAAAAACCTGATCGGCTGCACAACTGGCAGGTGTCTCGATCACGGGGTGGCTTCGGACGTCTGCTCTCCCAACTCTCTGTGCGCGTAGAAGGTTGGGACGGGGCTAGTTTGAGGCAACGACGCATGGAAAAGAGAAAGAATATTCTGTCCAACTACTGCCCCCTTTATATATCTCTCATGCAGAGGGAGACGAAAAGCCAACAGTCACCGCAATGAAGATCTCTCATGAATAGGGAGACGGAAGGGCAACGGTCTCGTGATTAAGATCTCTCATGAATAGGGAGACGGAAGGCCAATGGTCTCATGATTAAGATCTCTCATGAATAGGGAGACGGAAGACCAACGGTCTCGCGATTAGGATCTCTCATGAATAGGGAGACGAAAGGCCAATAGTCATCGCAATATTTAGGGTGGCGCGACACAGTGGCAAAAAACGGTTCCATTACCGTCGCCGAGCACGCCCTTAGCCTGTCTCAACTTCTCAATAGACACATAATCAGTCCATCTATTTAAGTTGAGCAAAAGACATGTGAACATTCAATATGAGACTAAAAGTTTTAGTGCACCGTAGCATTATTGTGGACCTTTGTATTTAACGTATTATTGAATAAATCAAAATGGAACAATCCCATGTATATCCAACACTCCTATCCCCATCCACCGCTGCATCCTCGCCGTGTGCAGTGCCTTCTTCTATGACCTATTCATGGGGCACGACCGTGGAGGTCACAGCGATGGGACGATTCGGGCCTACTGGCCATCTGGTTCGTCGTCAAGCTCATGTATGCAGCTTGGAAATTCAAGATCCCGGAGCCCATCAGGTGAGATACAAAGCCTCAAGAAATGCATTAAAAGAATTACTAGATCAGATCTTGATAATATATCTTTGGATAAGGAACTTCCTCTAGAAATCTCAGCCAAATGATGGTGACACTGTCATTTCGACCCTATACATAAGAAAAGAGTTAGAAGAATTCACTGAGCACTGGATTCTGATGGTGTTGAGCTTGTGAAGTTACTTCTTAATAAGTCTGAGATCATCTTCGATGATGCTAATGCATTACACTATGCTGCCACATACTGTTATTCCAAAGTTATTTCAGAGTTGTTAGACTTGGGATTGGCCAACTTGAATCTGAAGAATGCCCATGGATACACCCCCCCACCTAGCTGCGATGAGGAGAGAACTAACCATTATCATGTGTCTCCTATTGTATTAGTAGCTAACATTTTAGCTAATATAAGAAGAAAACAATCACTACAATATATCATATAGTTTTTTCACTATTCTAATAGAAAGACAATCATATAGTTGAAAAGCTAATTCTATAGGTTAATTAATTTTTATTTATTCATACTGATGTGTTTTTATTGACAGCATTAGCCTAGCTCCAACTATTGTTCTTGCTGACCTGATCGTGTGCTTTCACACACTTTTGTTCTTACTGACTTAGCCGTGGCGTGTTCATTTCTTAGATAAAACTCAATGGCAAAACAAGATCCTTTTTTTTTGAAGATAAACTGTGAGCACTTGGTGTCATAGTTATCATTTGCTATCATCTTGAAGTAAGTAACAGTAACACCAAGCACAATTCATTGATTTTTTTGTTTGCTATGCATATGTATTTTTTTTCCACTGATAATCATTATGAATTTATGATGTGAAGCTTTTGTGTTAACCATACATTCAAACATTTCCATTCTCTATAGCCAATGTTTAATCAATATGTGTTGTACACAGCTCTCCGGATGTCTGACTAGGATGCCAGCATGTCTAGTCAGTCTGATATGAGGAAGGTGTTTGAAGATAGATCATTTGTTACATCCATCCTTAACTCTGTTAGTGTTGGTTTTGAACCAATGGCATGCTATACATTCAGACATTTCAGATGTGTAATTTGACCCTATTTTTCCCGTGTAGTTTTTGGTCATACGCGTGGCTTGGGAGATATGCTTAACTCCAGTGTTGGTCCTATATTCTTAGAAAAAAAATGTTCTGAGCATGCCAATCAGTTTGACCATGCAACTAAAGGAGTCAAAGAAGACAATAGCATTAGTAGCAGAGCTGATCGGCTGCCAAGCAGATTACTATGGTGAGGATAAGATAATCGTGAACGAATACGCCGATCGGCCATAAGACCGATAACTACTACAAGACGATCGGGCTGAATACGCCATCGGCCGATAGGATAAGGCAATCACGATTGAGGCCGATGGGTATCTCCCGAGCGTGCATGCGCATGAAATAGAACATGGAATTAAAGATAAACTATCGGCTTCTACTCCGATAGAAATAAATAAAACACACCAGATAATATATCAATATCATCAAAATCATCATAATAACAAGATTGGACCTAACTAAGACAATAGCTAGCCACGATGAATTTAATAATACTTCAAAGTACTGGACATACTTTATTTAGATGAATGATATACAACATGAAGCATATATAATAGAAAGATACGTTGGACCTAACCGATGAAGCCTTAGAATATGATACCTAAATCACATCAATCTAAGAGATCAATCTAATGCAACCTTAGACCTAGCTGATACACCGATGTCTTTAAGAGATCAATGCGATGCAGCCTTAAAAAACACTGACCTCACTGATACAATTGTCGTGTTGGCGGGACTCACCTCTTCGCCGGAGATCAAAACAATGCAGCCCAGCTCCGAGTGTTGAATCTCAACGAGATTAACCTTTGGAAGCCAAGGGTGGCGATGCGCCGAAGAATAGTTTTTGTAGAGTTGTCTTATTTTTAAACCTAGCTAATTAGATACATATTTATAGTTAGATACTTGTCGTCCAAGAAATCGACATAGTAACCGATACTAGATCATTTTTATCTTCTCTCCATCAACACCTGCATGTCCGGTCATATTGTAACAACATGGATGGGCTTGTTTGGCCATATTTGACCGGACCTCTTTGAATTTTGTTGACCGTGCAACATCTGTAGTGGGCCTGGTCTTTACCAAATCTTGGCGTCAACAAATGCCCCCTAATTTCGGAGCATCAAAGCGGTAATCGATGCTTCCAAATTATCGGTCATCATCCCCCTCTACTGTCACATCCTCTCAGATGCCTTCAAAACAGCTTTTCAAATTTATCACTAGTACCCGAAACCCTTCATCTTCCAATACTTCATATATAATGCGTAGGCATTGACTTTTCCTTTCTCTTCCTCTCATGTTTTATTTTGCCATGAACGGCTATGACAGATGCCGCCTGGTCTGATACATCTACTTTTCTTTATGGCGGCATCAGACCAGGCTTCATTCCACATAGTTGTGCATTGGTATCTATAGGCCAAAGATTTTGCTTCCCCTAATCTCAGACCTGCAAACATTATGGCATTTCAAGAACCATACTCATGATTACCTTTAACTAAATGTTGGAGGTGATCCCACCAAATCCGCTGTATCGGCCTGGCTCGGTTGCCGAGGGGTTGCCTTGCGTTTTATAAGTAGTCACCGACTACTTTACTTTCCCCTTCACGCTTTCTGCCTTCACTGTGTTTTCTTCCTCTCGGGCTTGTCACTGTTCTGCTCCTAGTGCCCCTACAATCTGTCACACTCATCGTCTTCATCTTCTCTGTCGACTTTTGGGCTTCAACTCCTTAACGATGGCTACCAACGGCATGATCCTAGAGGTAAGTTTTCGGAATTTCTTCATTCTTCTTGGTTTGTCCGTCATTTTTTCTTTACCATCTTCCCTTTTTCTTTTTCTATATAACTTGCAGAATCAAGTTTTGATTCCTATGGCTGAACACCCAAAATGCTATTTTCTATGTCCGATGAGTGATCCCAATCCCACTGACATTATCAGCATCGAGACCAATCGGATCCCCTTAAAACACTCTTCTATGCTTTCCTCTGACTGGACCAATAGTTTCAGGGCTTTCCCTTCTTCTCTTCCTGGCTGGTGTGATTGGTGCCTTAGGGTATCGGTCACCCATTGCTCATCTTGGGATGAAATCGACATCGACCACTGTATTGGCCTCTCCCTCGCGGAACCCTACAAGAATGAGCCACTGCTTACCGCCGCCTACTATCTTTGGTCCGATGCCCTCAACGCTTTCACCTTTAGTCATGGTCTGATGACCCCATCTCTTATGGATGTTTTTGTTTTAACTTCCCTTGATATCATCTCTCCTTGTGACCCTTTTTCCCTTCGATCCAATACAACTCAGTGCCTTGATGTGAAATTCACCGGTGGCTAGGGCAAATATATTTTGAAGCATAATGAGAAGACCAGTCCTATAGAAGCTTGTGAGCATGTTGCCTTTCTCAACCTTTGGTTGGAAAGATTTGTCTTTTGTGTATCCACTCTAGGTCTGACCTCTCATCTCCAACCATTAGCCGAGCAGCTTGCTGCGAATTGAAGAAGAAAATCCCAATCTGCCGATACCTCCTTGGCATCACTTATTTTCTTGTCCACTAGGTATCGGCAAAGTTGTCGGCTAGTGAGCTTGTCGAACACTTTGGTGGTCCTTGGTGGTTTTTATAGTTTTGGCTTAACATTTACACCACCGAAGCCATCACCAATCCTCCCTTGGCTTCGATAGAATTTGTTGGACCGAAAACGGCGACCAGAGGGGGGGTGAATGGGAGCTTTTAAAATTTTAGACTAAAAATTGCCTTCTGTTTTAATTCTGTCTTCTCCGGAATAGGCTTCGAACACACCCTTCGAAGTTCTGGTTCGGAGATATTTCACAGCTCCGAAATCAGGATTTGCAACGAGCAAAAGTTTTAAGTCAAGAAGACTTTGCTCCACTCACAACTCCGAAAATCCAACTCTGCTAAGTCAGTGTAGGCTCCGCACACTGGGTGCCTTCGAGCAGACTTCGCACTTCACCCTTCGCAAGAGCAGACTTCCCTCTGAGGACTTCGACCAAGTACTCAGCGATAACAACTGGTGCTAGGCTTCGTACTTCGAAGGTCTAAACACACACTAAACACACTTCGTCGAGGACATCGACAAGGGAAGAAAACGGGCTTCGAACAGTGCTCCACTAGTAATCAGAGAGGTCTTGCCTCTAGTTTACACAGAGCAAACAGACACTGAAAAACACACACTTCACATGAACAAACCTCTCACACACTTCTCAAGAAGAGACCCAGTGCACAAACTCAACTCAAGAAGAAGTGAGGCACGGAGAGATCAAAACATACAGTGTAAAGAAAGCATACAAGTTCAAGCAGTAAGTGAAAACAGAATCAAAGCTTCATTGCTTGAACAGGGAACACAAAATGAACTCACAGACTGAATACAAAGTGTGTGGCGGCTAACACAAGAGCTCAAAAATGGCTGCTCAAAGTGTTGATGTGACCTAGCTAGCTTCCACTATTTATAGGCACTATTTAGCCCTGTGAATAGACTACTTTACCCCTAGGGTTTACACTGTTTTTGTCTCATCAGAACAGGGGGTACTGCTGGTAGTCTACGTTATTTGGAGGCTTCTTTTGTCAGCTTCACAAAGGGGACAACATAACCTTTTGCAGAGCAGACACAGTCAGCCTTTGCAGTTTTGGAGCCTTCTGAAGCCCCCCTTCGCACGCGAGGGGTGCGGTAGCTTCGGTGAGAAGCCTTGAGCCTGACGGCCTTCGCTTCACTGAAGTCAGCCTTCGATACAGAAACGGTTTTGAGCCGAAGCTGTCAAAGCCATTGGGCCTTCGCACCAACAACTCTAGAGTGGACCACCACGGGTTCGGAGCTTCTCCCAGCTCGAACTCCGTTAGTCCGTGTACCGAAGCCATGCATGGCTGAAGTACCTCAAGTCAGCCTCACTCCGAAGCCCACCTTCAGAGTACCACCCATCGAAGTCCCTCCTTCATCCAAGGCCTCCGCATGAAACATTCCATGAGCACTTCGTCGTAGTGTCTCTCCCCGAGCACACTCCTCGACGAACCTCACCCGGACCATGCCTTCGATGCACCTCGACTTCTGAGACCTTGGTCGGGTATACCTTCGAGTGCCTTCCTCTAGAGCACACTTCGAACGCCTTGCCTCATTGCTGAGGACTTTGTCCACCATACTCCGAATTCACTCCATTCAGAGTACCCTTCTTAGTGCCTCACCTCCGAGGACTTCATCTCGGAGTACCTTCACCCGGAGCCACACTCCGCATTTACTGCCTTCTCCTGGCTCACCTCGACCCGAGGTCCGACCTCGACCCCTTCACAGCCTTCGTGACCAAGCTCCCCGCTCGCCTGGCATCAAGCCTCCTGCTTGACCCAGGTTCACTTGCTACGAACCGTCTATCGCCTTCGAAGTCACCTGCGCACCACAGACAGACAGACAAGTGTATCCAGGACCCTGGAGACCTCTCCGGGTAAACAACCTCCGATACACACTCCGGTGTACCGCCCAAAGTACCGAACCCTTCGGTACGACCCAATCATCGTGTACTGTCGGACCCCTCCAATAGGCACACTCCGCTGCAACAGCTGTAGCAAAACAGACCCACCGAACCCTTCGGTGAAACAACCTCCGAACCCCTTCGGAGGGACCCTTTCGAATCAGAGGATAAAATCTGTCAATCACTCATCACTGACTCCGAAACCAACCCTTGGTTTCTCAATCCCCCCCTTGATGAGTGCATTGAAAACCAGATTCAAGTTCAAGAAAATTTGAAAAATTCAGCACACAAGTTACCATAAAACTCAGAAACGAGCCAAACCATGTCACTTGACAAAAGAATTTTCCTCCCCCTTTTCAAAAGAGTAAAAGCCCCTTTGACAAATCTTTCCCTTTGCAAGATAAAACTCCCCCTGAGTTATTTTACCCCTTGCTATAGAGAACTCAAAAATTTCTCCCCCTTTGGCAATGCAAGCATCAAGGAGCATTCAAAAGATGCAAAGTTTCGAAATGGGCAGAATTGCAAAGACATATAAAGCAAAAATATGCAACCTTTAATACCAATTATCATGTGCTCAGCTCAATTTAACATTCTCTAAAAACATGATGACAACATGTGATTTTATCATTTTGAAATAAAAGCATCACCACTCAATCAATATAACTAGACAAGTAAAAGCAGGGACCGCGCAAAGCTAGACAATTTCTACTCTAGACCGACAAGTCCAGTTCAAGTGGAGCAGTGAAAGCAAACTTGATGATCAATGAATTTGTTATTCTTTTCATAATGCCAGGGGTTATTTGATTGTCTACCTTATACTTTCCAATCAAGCCAAGCCTAGGCATGAAAGCCATCATAAGCTTAAGGCAGTGATTTTGGCATACACTACACTATCCCAGTTCAGACCAATGTGCAATGTAAGCAATCTAGAATAGAGTAGTGCGACAAACAAACCCACCTGGATCTTTTCACTTGTAACATGCAAATAATGGAGTTTTGGATTTTAATTAAGTGAACGATTTGTTTAGCACTTGATGAATATCCATGAGTGAGTAGAACAATTTTTCAAGTTGCAATGTTTAGCATCCAGAGAAAAGGAGTCTTGCTATCAAGCAGATAAAAGATAGATAAAGCAGTCCTGCATAAACATGCTAGATGCAATACTAAGCAGTGAGCATGATTTGATTTTCGAAAGAAAAATCATACACATAATGTTTCAGACATATTAAATAGAGCTGAGCTGACATGATTACATGAATTATAATCAGACATATAAGTGCAAAAGATGTAAATGCAATTTCACACATAATGAGCATATGCAAGACAATCAAAACTGCTCCCCCTCACAAAATGCCATAAGGGTGACAAACACCAAGTTCCCCACGCAAGTAGGCAAAACGAGAAGCATCGAGTGGTTTTGTGAAAATATCGGTTAGCTGGTGTTGGATATCAGCATATTGAAGTTCAATATCACCCTTCTCATTATGATCTCTGAGAAAATGGTATCGCACATCAATGTGTTTGGTTCTAGAATGCTGAACCGGGTTGTTTGCAATACAAATAATAGTAGTGTTATCACAGAAAAGTGGAACACTCTTATAATCTAACCCAAAATCCCGCATAGTGGAAACCATCCACAAAATCTGAGAGCAACAGCTAGCTGCAGCAACATATTCGGCCTCAGCCGGCGATTGTGCAACACTAGACTATTTGCGGGAAGACTAGCAAACCAGCGAAGTACCCAAAAAATGACAAGTACTAGAGGTACTTTTCCTATCAATCCTACACCCAGCAAAATCGGCATCGAAATAACCTCGAAGACACAAAGAGGAAGATGCAGAATACCAAATGCCAAATTCGAGGGTATGTTTGAGATACCTAAGAATGCGCTTTACTACTTGGCGGTGCGAAGCTCATGGTGAAGCCTGAAAACGAGCACACAAACACACTGAAAAGTGTATGTCCAGCCTCGTAGCAGTCAATTAGAGGAGGGAGCCGATTATGCTTCGGAACTCCTTATGATCTACGACTTCACCATCCTCATCAGGATCCAATGCTATCTAAGTAGCCATCGGAGTAGCGAGGGGCTTCGCATCAGCCATGTCGAACTTCTTGAGCAGGTCCTTGGTGTACTTCGTCTGGTGAATGAAGGTACCTTATTTGCTTTGCTTGATTTGCAAACCAAGGAAAAATGTGAGTTCGCCCATCATGGACATCTCGAACTCCCTGCTCATGGTATCTGCAAACTCGGCAACCAAAGCATTAGAAGAGCCACCAAAGATGATATCATCCACATAAATCTGAACTAGCAGGAAATCTTTGCCATGCTTGCGAGTGAACAAGGTTTTATCAACAGATCCCATCAAATACCCCCGCTCAAGCAGAAAAGACTTAAGTCTATCATACCATGCCCGATGGGCCTGCTTGAGTCCATAAAGAGCCTTATGAAGTTTAAGGACTTTATGTGGGTATTTGGGGTTTTCAAAGCGAGGGGGTTGTTTTACATAAACATCTTCGCCTATGAAGCCATTAAGAAAAGCACTTTTGACATCCATTTGATAGAGTTTGAATCCCCGGGATGTCGCAAATGCAAGTAAAATCCTAATGGCCTCAAGACGAGCAATACGTGCAAAAGTTTCAGTAAAATCAATCCCTTCTAATTGAGAATAACCCTGAGCTACAAGTCTAGCCTTGTTTCTAACTACAGTCCCATCCTCCCCTTGTTTGTTTTTGAAAATCCATTTTGTTCCAATGAAATGAACATTTGGTGGAGGATCAACTAAAGTCCAGGCTTGGTTTCTCTCGAAATTTTCAAGTTCTTCATGCATGGCATTGATCCAACTAGAATCAGAAAGTGCATGACTAACATCTAAGGGCTCAAAAGAAGCAACAAAAGCTAAATCAATGAAATGAGCATGAGAACGTGTTACCCTTTGATCAAGCTCATCAATGATCTGCTCGGGAGGATGCATCCTTTGAACATGATGTGGAGCCTCGCGGCGGAATGCAGTCTCCCCCTAAACTTGTGCGTTGGAGTGGTCCAAGATGACCGATGTCGAGGTAGTTGCTTCGGGACCTTGTGCCAAAGTAGTCGAAGTGGGGTCGTCTTCGGGGGTTGATGTCGAGAGTAGTAGGGGTTCATCCTCGAAATCTCCGGGATCTTCTTCTTTGAAGATGGTCTGCTCCATGTCGTGTTCATTTGGCTGTTCAAAGGTAGAACTAACAGAGGGGGTTGATTCATCAAAAGTCACATCACATGACTCGATGACAGTGTTAGTTTCCAAATTATAAACACGATAAGAATGTCCATGTGTAGTGTAACCCAAAAAGATCCCGTCAGAAGAAACGCGACTCAAATTTGTACAAATTTCCACGTTTTAGGATAAAGCAACGACAACCAAAAACTTGAAGATGAGTAACTTTGGGTTGTCTCCCAAAACGTAGTTCATAAGATGTCAAGTTCAAAATTGAGCGCAAGAAGATTCAGTTTGAGATGTAACAAGCAGTGTTCATGGCCTCAGCCCAGAATTTTCTAGGAGTCCTGTGCTCATCGAGCATTGTCCTAGCCATCTCAACCAAAGTGCGGTTCTTTCTCTCAACAACACCGTTCTGTTGAGGAACCCACGGATCAGAGAATTGATGTTCTATGCCATGCTCCATGAAAAATTCAACAAAGAGACTATTATTGAACTCAGTGCCATTATCACTTCGAATGAATTTCAATGCACCCGGGAGTTCAGTGAAAAGTCTCAAAGCCAAGCTCCGAAAGTGTGAAAACACTTCATCCTTGCTAGCAAGAAAGAAGACCCAAGAGTAGCGAGAGAAATCGTCGACAATGACTAACACATACCACTTGTCGCCTAAAGTACTAACCCGAGAATGACCTACAGTGTCCATGTGGAGAAGTTCTCCGGGCTGTTCAGTCATCACCGTGGTGACTGGCGAGTGCGAAGCGGCAATCATTTTTCCATTTCGACATGGAGCGCAAACTAAATTTTTCTCAAACTTGAGCTTGGGCAATCCTCGGATCAGACCTAGGGCACTCAGACGAGCGAGCAACTCAAAGCTCATATGCCCTAGTCTCCTATGCCACTTCCAAAGCTCAGAAGTAGAATGTGCAACAAGACAATGAGAAGAACCAGATGACTCAGAAAAAATCAGCTCCAAAAACTCTCCCAACTCTAAAGATCTTACAGACCACAAGGCCATCAGAATTGAGTACTTGCGAAGTATCGCGATGGAATCGCAGTTCGAAGCCCTCATCAAGCAACTGAGATACAGAAAGCAAATTGTATCGCAAGTTTTCAACCAAAGCAACATCTTTGAGAGTGAATTTTGAGTTAATTCTTACCACACCTTTACCTTTCACTCTGCTCCTTCGATTGTTTCCAAAGGTGATATGTTCCTTTTGCTTGGTTATGGTGAGGCTGGAGAACCATGCTACATCTCCGGTCATGTGGCGTGAACAACCGGAGTCCATGATCCATGTGCCCTCCAAGCCTCGGTCTGGGGCCTACACATGATAAGAAAATCTCGATCGCTCAGTGCTGGGGTGAGTGAATACATGACGAGGCATCCAGCACTGAGTGATACGAGTAGTAGGCCCAGTAAAAATAGACCGTCCACGCACAGGATAATCAGAATGATGCAACGTGTGAGGTCTACCTACAAGCTATGACCCAAATGCATGACAAGGTCTCCTGCTCTGTCGAGGTACAAAGCTACTCGCCCGGGGTCTACCACCATATGGAACATGGTGAATACCTCGAGTAGAAAAACCTCTCCGAGAAGTACGAGAAGCCTCAAAAACAGGACGTGAGTAAAACTCAGACTCATGCATACCTCGAGATGCGTAATTCAAGTCCTAGAAACTCATCACCTGAGAGCGTCGCTCATCCTTGATGCGACGAAAATAGAACCCAACCAGATGACCCACCCGCTGACAATAGGAACAATGAAACACTCTCCTAGGGGCACTCTCATGGGTCATAGGAGCAATCCTCACATGCTCCTTGGGCTTCTGCTGAGTGGTTTTCTTGGGAGGAATTTTCTTTGCAGGAGGAGTGGTTTTCTTTGGAGTCCGGGTAGGCTTTTTGGCTGAAGGAGTGTCTAACAGAGCTCTCTCTTTCTCTAAGGTAGTGGGTGAGGTAAAAATAGTTTTGTTTACACTGTCCGAAAGAATCTTCTCAAAACCCAACCCTAGAGCTAACCCTGCTCTGTCAGCACATATCTTTGTTTTGGCCAAGAGCAAGTCCATCCTACCCTTTCCCTCAGTGCATTTGTTAACCATAGAAAGAAGGTATTCATTTTCAGTCATGAGGTTTTCAGCTCGCTCTCTAACAATGCCTAGCTTATCATTAAGGGTTATGCAAGTGTCACACAAAGGTTGCACATCCTTAGAACTATCGGCCCTCTCCAATCTAGCCTCTCAATCCTGAACATGCTTATCACATAAATTAATGCTCTCACGTAATAAGGGGCAGTTCATGCATTCAATTATATCATGAGGACTAGAATCAACCATCAAAAGCTGCTTTTGTGCAGTCTCAAGCTCAGAAAGAGTTTGAGCATGCACAGAACGCAACTGAGCAAGCTCACCCATGACAACAGTGCAAGATTCACATTCAGCATCATTAACCCTAGACTTAAGCATGGCATAATCAGTAGAAATAGATTCTAGCCTAAGTCTAAGGTCTTTTCTATCTCTATCGGCTTGCACAAGCAACCTATCCTGACCAAGAACCACTTCATTTAGTTCATCTAGTTTAATTGAAAGATGGTCATAGGATAGAGGTACCTCACATGAGTCAAGCTCATCGCCGCTGTGATCGCTGTCGGCCATGAAGCAAAGGCCGGTGAAATCTCGTCCCTTCTTGTCATTCTTCTCTTCCTTCCTTGGGGACTCCTCCTCATCAGAGCTCGACTCCTCAGTTGAGGAAGTGTTGATGTCGCTGAGAGCAGCAACAAAAGCTCTGGAAGCGGCTTTGGCTACCCTCTTAGCCACCTTGCCGCGCTTGCCCTTCACAAAAGGCTTCCTCTCCTTTTTGTGATATCTGGGGCGCTCACTCTCATCTCTCTTCTTGAGTTTGGGCAATTGGCATTGATGTGAGAAGTGTCGCCATACTCAAAACAACCACTAAAACCACCTCTCCTCTGATTCCGTATCTCATGGTGGAAACGGGTGAACCTTCTGGCAATGAGAGCAAGCTCATCATCATCTAGAGTATCCACCTGCTCCTTAGTGACGGAGACCAGGGAGGACAAATCAAAACCATCTGCAAGAACAGAAGTGCCTGATCTGCTTGATTCTTCAGTGGTGCCATGGCTAGTGCTAGAAACTAGTGCCAATGGTTGTGGCAAAGAGTTCCTATGCACTGCAAGAGATGCCTTGGCAATCTCTATGGACTTCAGTTTGCTGAAGAGCTCATCACATGTCAATGTGTCATAACCTACAGACTCCTCAATGTTGGATATCTTTACTTCCCATATGCTACGATCAAGAGCACAGAGAAGCTTGATAGCCCTGTCGTGATCATTGTAAGCAAGCGCCCCGTTGGACCGCAAGTTACTCACTATCGCATCAAAGCGAGAAAACATGACATCTATAGATTCACCAGGAGCCTGCACAAATAGCTGATACTGTTGATTGTACGTGCTTTGGCGCCTGGCCTTAATCTGTGTAGAGCCCTCATGAAAGATAGTAAGTGTAGTCCAAATCTCACTAGCAGTCCTGAGGTGCTGCACCCTATCAAAGTCACTCCGACTAAAACCAATGAACAGTATATTTCAAGCCTTGGAGTTGGCATTATACTGATCTTTCTCTGTTTGAGAGGTGCGAGTTTCAGGGATGGAGTATTATGAGTCCACAATCTCCCAAATTGCATTTCCTTGGCGTAGCAAGTAAGCCTCCATGCGCACCTTCTAGTATGCAAAGTCTGTCCCGTCGAACAAAGGTATTTTACTAACTCTGTCCATGTCGCCAACAGATCAAAAAACCGATTAAGGTCAACTGGTGATCTTAACCTGCTCTGATACCAATTGTTGGACCGAAAATGGTGACCAGAGGGGGGGTGAATGGGGGCTTTTAAAATTTCAGACTAAAAATAGCCTTCTGTTTTAATTCTGTCTTTTGTGGAACAGGCTTCGAACACACCCTTCGAAGTTCTGGTTCGGAGGTATTTCACAGCTCTGAAATTAGGCTTCGCAACGAGCAAAAGTTCGAAGTCAAGAAGATTCGCTCCACTCACAACTCTGAAAATCCAACTCTGCTAAGTCAGTACAGGCTCCGCACACTGGGTGCCTTCGAGCAGACTTTGCACTTCACCCTTCGCAAGAGCAGAATTCCCTCTGAGGACTTCGACCAAGTACTCAGCGATAGCAACTGGTGCTAGGCTTCGTACTTCGAAGGTCTAAATGCACACTGAACACACTTCGCCGAGGACTTCGACAAGGGAAGAAAACGGGCTTCAAACAGTGCTTCGCTAGTAATCAGAGAGCTCTTGCCTCTATTTTACACAGTGCGAACAGACATTGAAAAACATACACTTCACACAAACAGACCTCTCACACACTTCTCCAGAAGAGACCCAGTGCACAAACTCAACTCAAGAAGAAGTGAGGCACAAAGAGATCAAAACATACAGTGTAAAGAAAGCATACAAATTCAAGCAGTAAGTGAAAACAGAATCAAAGCTTCATTGCTTGAACAGGGAACACAAAATGAACTCACAGACTGAATACAAAGTGTGTGGCGGCTAGCACAGGAGCTCAAAAATGGCTGCTCAAAGTGTTGATGTGAGCTAGCTAACTTCCACTATTTATAGGCACTATTCAGCTATGTGAATAGACTACTTTATCCCTAGGGTTTACACTGTTTTTGTCTCATCAGAACAGGGGGGTACAATTGGTAGTCTACTTTTTTTGGAGGCTTCTTTTGTCAGCTTCGTAGAGGGGACATCATCAACTTTTGCAGAGCAGACACGGTCAACCTTTGCAGTTTTGGAGCCTTCTGAAGCCCCCTTCGCACGCGAGGGGTGCGGTAGCTTCGGTGAGAAGCCTTGAGCCTGACGACCTTCGCTTCACCGAAGTCAGCCTTCGATAGAGAGACGGTTTTGAGATGAAGCCGTCAAAGCCCTTTGGCCTTCGAACCAACACCTCCAGAGTGGACAACCACGGCTTCGTAGCTTTTCCCAGCTCGAACTCCGTTAGTCCGTGTACCGAAGCCATGCATGGCTGAAGTACCTCAAGTCATCCTCACTTCGAAGCCCCACCTTCGAGGTACCACCCTTCAAAGTCCCTCCTTCATCCAAGACCTCCGCATGAAGCATTCCATGAGCACTTCGTCGCAGTGTCTCTCCCCGAGCACACTCCTCGACGAACCTCACCCGGACCATGCCTTCGATGCACCTCGACTTCTAAGACCTTCGTCGGGTAAACCTTCGAGTGTGTCCCTCCGAAGCACACTTCGAACGCCTTGCCTCATTGCTGAGGACTTTGTCCACCATACTCCGAAGTCACTCCATTCGGAGTACCCTTCAAAGTGCCTCGCCTCCAAGGACTTCGTGTCGGGGTACCTTCACCCGAAGCCACACTCCGCACTTACTGCCTTCTCCTGGCGCACCTCGACCTGAGGTCCGACCTTGACCCCTTCGCAACCTTCCTGACCGAGCTCCCCGCTCGCCTGGCATCAAGCCTCCCGCTTGACCCAGGTTCACTTGCTATGAACCATCCATCGCCTTCGAAGTCACCTGCGCACCACAGAAAGACAGACAAGTGTATCCAGTACCGTGGAGACTTCTCCGGGTAAACAACCTCTGATACACACTCCGGTGTACCGCCCAAAGTACCGAACCCTTCGGTACGACTCAATCATCATGTACTGTCGGACCCCTCCGATAGGCACACTCCGCTGCAACAACTGCAGCAAAACAGACCCACTGAACCCTTCGGTGAAACAACCTTTGAACCCCTTCGAAGGGACCCCTTCGAATCAAAGGATAAAATCTATCAATAACTCATCACAGACTCCGAAACCAACCCTTGGTTTCTCAGAATTCCCCTCTAATCACCTAGAGTCGGCTGATCCCTCTCACCATATGGTGTCAGATCATCAACATTAAATGTATTACTCACACCAAACTCAGTTGAAAGAAGATCAATCATGTATGCCTTATCATTAATCTTGGCAAGCACTTTAAATGGCCCATCACCACATGGTTGCAATTTGGAGTTGCGTTGTACAGGAAATCTATCCTTGCAAAAATGTACCCACACCATGTCTCCTGGCTAAAACATAATGTCCTTTCTCTTTTTATTGACACGATCAATAGTGCACCTTCCATTCTTTTCAATTGCTTCTTTAGTTTGAGCATGTATCAAGTGTACACTTCTCCCACATAGGGATATTTTCTTCATCATGGTCTACAAAAGTGTGGAGAGAGTGCAATTGACCATCTCCTTTCGACCATTAGTTTGAGGATGACAAGTAGTACTAAAAAGTAACTTAGTCCGCAGCTTTCCCCAAAATGTATTCCAGAAATGACTCATGAACTTCACATCACAGTTAGACACAATTTTTCTCGGGATACCATGTAAACACACAATGTCCGTGAAAAACAGATTAGCAATATGTGATGCATCGTCACTTTTGTGGCAGACAATAAATTGTGCCATCTTAAAAAACAATTTACTACCACAAAAATTTAAGCATGTCCTCACCTTGTCCTAGGTAATCCTAATACAAAATCCGTACTGATATCTTCCCATGCTGTAGTAGGAGCAAAGAGAGGAGTATACAAACCATAAGGTTTTATCTTGGACTTTGTTTTGTTGCAAGTGATACATCGCTTCACAAGTCTAGCTACATCATGCCACATCTTCAGCCAATAGAAATGATCAGCGAGCATTCGCAAAGTCTTCTCACATCCAAAGTGGCCGATCAAACCAATAGCATGGGATTTGTGCAATAGTAGTGAGCGTACCAACGATTCTAGAACACATAATTTATTAGCGTGAAACAAATACCCATAATGGATATGTTATTTTTCCCATGCTTTCAAATTATAACAGAATTTATATGGAGCTGAAAAAGAAAGATCACTAGCATATAGTTTGCGCAAACTCTCTAAACCAGAAGCTTGAGTAGTCAATTGTGTCAACAACATGTTTCCTAGAGAGAGAATCAGCTACTACATTTGTGTTTCACATTTGGCGTGTTTTTTATTCAAATTGGATCGTCTTTTCAGAAATTTTAAAGCCTCATGATCAGAATGTACGATGAATACTTTAGGCCAAAAGTAATCTTGCCAAACCTCAAAAACACAAACAAGTAATGTTGCCAAGCCTCATGGTCAGTTGTGCACCATGCAGTTTTTTAGAAAAATATGCAATCGGTTTCCACTCTTGCATTAACATTGTACCAATATAAATTCTAGTACCATCACACTCAATCTCAAATTGATAATGTGCAGTAGTTAATGATGTTTTAATTCATCAAATGCAATTATCTTGTAATACGCTCCACACACATTCAACACCAATTTTTGTAAGCTCATTGAAAGGTGTAACAATGGTACTAAAATCTTTAACAAAACAACGATAGAAACTAGCAAGATCATGAAAACTTCGTACTTGACTAATATTCACGGGGGTAGGCCAATTTTTAATAGCTTCAATCTTAAATTCATCCACCTCTACTCCATGTTTAGAAACAACATAGCCTAAGAATATGACTCTATCCTTATAGAAAGTGCATTTAGCAAGATTGCCTTAAAGTTTAGCATCACACAACACTTGCAAAACTTGTCGAATATGGTTACAATGGTCATATTCATTGCAGCTATAAATTAGAATGTCATCAAAGTACACAACCACAAATTTCCCAATAAAATGCCTCAGAACATTAGTTAACCCAAAAGGCATGATTAACCACTCATACAAACCGAATTTAGTCTTAAAAGCTATCTTCCATTCATCCCCTTCTTTCATTCTAATCTAATGATAACCGTTACACAAATAAATTTAGAGAAGATAGTAGCACCACTCAACTCATGCATCATATCATCTAAACGTGGAATAGAGTGATAGTGTCGAATGGTGATATTATTAATAGCTCTACAATCTACGCCCATGCACTATGTGTCATCTTTTCTTTGAACCAAAATAACAGGAACAACACAAGGACTTAGTCTTACGCAGACATACCCTTTGTCGAGAAGCTCTTGTACTTGTTTCTGAATTTCTTTTGTTTCCTCAGGGTTGGTGTGCTATGGCGCTCGATTGGGCAGCAATGCTCTTGGAATCAAATCAATTTGATGTTTTATACGTTGTAATGGTGGCAAACCAACAGATACCTCCTTCAAAAACATGTCACAAAATTCCTGCATAACAGTAGAAACACCAAGAGAGGGGTCATGCCATTATTAACCAAAATCTCACCCCTACACATAAGCATCGGTGGGATAGTGGTAGGGTCCTCGCAAAACTCTCTCATACCAGATTTGGAAGCTAACATTACTAAGGAAATATCTCCGTCAGCTTTCTTTTTACCACTCAAGTTAGGATTGTGGCTCTCACTCTCTGACATTAGGGTCCCTTGCTTAGTTGATCTCTCATCTTCTTTGTTAAGATTCACCTCAGTTTTCTGATGAGATTCATTCACTATTCATAGGCATCAAAGTAATATCTTTGTTGTACCAATTCAAATGGTACATGTTTGCTCTCCCATTGTGACAAACATCTCTATCATACTGCATTGGCTGCCCCAACAATAAATGACAAATTGTCATAGGAACCACATCACATTCAATTGTATCTTTGTATGGTCCAATCTGAAAATTGACGTGTACTATGTGGTTGTTCTTCATCTCACCATTATAACTTAACCATTGAATATAATAAGGATTGGGCTATGGTAAGTACTCCAGTTTTAATTTTGCACATAGTTCCTTATTGGTCAAGTTGTGATAACTACCACCATCAATTATTACTTTGCATGCCTTGTGAGGACCAATAACAGCCTTGGTTTGAAATAGATTACACTATTGATTTTCAGAACTAGGTGTAACACTAAGCACTCTTTGTGAACAGACAATAGTGGGGAAATGTGTTGCATAAGCATCCATGGCATCAACAATAGGATCATCATCTTCCTCACCATTCTTAGAAGCAGGATCGACATTATCTTATTCTCTAAATCTTCATTTATCAACATGGCATTTTGTGACGCCCCGATTTACCAAATCGGAACATTATTGAATTTCCAAAGAAAAACAATAATACAATAGGTACATCATGCGACACGTACATACGAGCAATCATCTGTGGTACGCAGACCACATTATTACATAAGAGTAAAATAAAAATAAACTACATGACGAACACCCTCTTCAGGATCTTTCTTCTTGACTGGGTCGCTACTCCAGACCATCTTCATAGTAAGCATCCTCTGAATTGTGTGTCCAACGGGTATGAGTACAAAAAGTACTCAACAAGCCACCGCAAATGCAAATAATAATGCAAGGTAATAACAAAGGAAGGACAATGGCTAATAGTGCAGAAAAGTACATTTATCAGTTATTACATTTAGTGTAGTCAAATTTAATCATGCAGAATAATAAATATGAACATCATAACACCATCTAACTCGAGGAGTACATTTTCCCTCCTCGCACAACGGTCCTTACATGTCAAATCATCATGCACATTCATTATAAGTAAACTAACTGTGGGATGTCACGCAACTCGCCCTTGACCGTGGGCTCGACTTTTCGAAAAGATTTATGACTTTGATCAGAGGTGTACTACTGTACCCACAAGGCACGCACTCATCCCATACACCAAAGTGTAACGAGATGACCCATACCACGGGAACTCATGCCAAAACCTCAACATGAAATGCTCCAAGCGATAACCACCCGCTCTAGGTTTCGCCGGTGCGTCGGGCCGCATCCCGGCTAACGTCACACCCCCTTTTGCGCCACGTCGGTACAAGCCACTCGCAGGTGCTGCTTGACCCATCTCCAAGTGGTGGCCTCGGTTTGGAACACTCCATAACTTAGTTAGGACTTACCCACTAGACTTGTGGTTAGTACGGAAGTGTATTGCAACGGATCCCACATACCGGTCCTTATAGTGTCTCGGGTGCTACCGACCAATGCCCTAGCTTGCACCCGAAACCCACCATGCATACACTCTCAACCATAACTCTATCACCAACAGTATTCCAGAGATAAGAATAATGGGGATCATATAGTAGAACCAAGTTGCTACGACTCATTCATAACTTATAGCGATTGTGCCAATACATTGGACACTAGCTAGTAGTACTACTAATATGGTGACAAGGAGTTTAGGCTAGATAGCATGGCTTGGGTTGCACATAGAGGCCGGGGGATTCAAATAAATATATCGCAGTGCTTTCATTTGACTAATGCATGTATATCCTATGTGTTTTAGCGATAGTTTAATAAAACATGGGTTCAATATGCTCAAAAGATTGGTTTGGTGACTTGCCTTGTTCAGCGAAAGGCGAGGGAGGGACTTCCGGGAAGTACTCCGGCTCCTCGGCGGCGGCGTAGTCTTTTCGATAAAAGTAATAAACATAACATTCAATAAACATTCCAAAATCACACAACAAGCATATCGGTTTTAATTGTGTTAAATTAAGAAAAATATGTTATTAAGTTTCTGAAAATTATTATATGAATTTTTAATATGATCTTTGATGGAGTTAGAAATTTCTAAAAAGGAAATAAAAATGTACCCATAATATATTTTAAACTTCCTATTAATTAATAATAGAAAGTCCAGATTAACCTACTGTTTCTATTATACAAAAATGAAGAGGATAAAAAGATAAATCTTTCTAAAGTTGAATTATGAACATATATTAAAGTGCATTTGAATACTTTATAAAATAAACATAAAATACTCAAAATAAACCTACTGTTTTTATTGTAAAAACATGTACATAATAAAATTATGAACTTTCTGGAATTGAAATGGTAAATTTTGGAGTTAAAATGAGCAAGATATGGATTTTAGAAGTTTAAAACTATTTCTGGAATTTAAATTAAACTAAAAACAGACGTCGGTCCACGGTCAACCGGATTCACCGTGAACCCGTGCACTATGCACGTGCGCCGGATCCAGATCGGTCGTTGGATCACGATCGGGTGGCTGCGGGTGAGGCGGGAGTGTTAAGTTAACGTGGACGGCTGAGATTAAAACGTTGAAACGGTACGTGATGGATGGCCTAGATTCATCCTAGGTTTCATATAAAAACGGACGGCTCAGATTAGAACGTTACGCTTCAGCGAGATCTAATGGAGTTGATTAAACTGTGCAAACGGTTTAAACGCCACCGTTGGGTCCAGATCGCACGGT
This sequence comes from Zizania palustris, assembly GCA_019279435.1. Lineage (NCBI taxonomy): Eukaryota > Viridiplantae > Streptophyta > Magnoliopsida > Poales > Poaceae > Zizania > Zizania palustris. Next base: position 2,677,704 of record JAAALK010000289.1, on the reverse strand, counting down.
CGTGATCGAATCTGACATGGCACGGGTACTCTACCTGTGCCGGTCGTCTTCTCTAGCGACTGCGAGCGGGCCAGGGGCCATGGCGAGCGACGGCGAGGGATCCTAAGGGCAAATATGGAAGAAGGGGACCAAGGGGATCACGAGGGTACCGTTGGCTGGGTGAATGGTCGTCGGAGCATGGCCGACGACGAACGGAGGCGGCGAAGACGTTCGGGTCCTCGTCAGCGATGGAGATCCGGTGGGGTTCGTCGACGTTGAAGTGGTGGCCGAGGTCAGGGTGGTCACGATGGTTACGGTGGTGCGGTCACCGAGGAGGAAGGAGGGTTCCGGTGACGGTGAGTGGCGGCTGGTGCGTGGGTGGTGGTGTGGCACTAAATTTCGGATTCCGGGTGTTCTTCTCGGTCTAAACGTGAATTGTCGTGGGGGTTGAGCACAACGGTGGTCGGGGGTTTAAATAGGGGCTCCGGTGGGGTCGGAGGGGGTCGCATGCAAGGAAAGCTAAGGGGAGGTCTTCAATGGCGCCGGTGGGGCTCGGCCAGGCACACGCAGCGTGATCCCAGGGTGATGGCACGTGGAATAAAGAGGGGAAATGGCCGGCGGGGTGCGGGGGATTGAATGCTGTCATCGGTTTAATGGGAGGGGAGCCAGCGAGGCGGATCCGAGGGTGATGTCATCGACCGACGGGATTCGGGGGCGATGACGTGAGGGGGACGATGGTCCTGACAGGCAGGGGCCACAGGTCAGTGGGGCATGGGTGTGCGTGTGTGGCAACGGGACGCAACCGACAGGTGGGGTCGGGCTCGGCCGAGAGAGGGAGTCGGCACCGACAGGTGGGGTCGGGCGGTCGGGCGCGCGTGCGAAGGAATAGGGGTCACTGACAAGCGGGGCCCGGGTGTCAGTACGGGGTGTGGGGAGGGAGTGTGCTGGGCCGGCTGGTTGAGGGAGATTGACGGAGGGAGGCCCGTTACTATTTCAATCATTTTCTGAATAGAAATAATTGCAGAAATTAGTTTAAAATATTTGGGCTACTTTCAAGGGTGGTAAAAATTGGTAAAAATTATCAAAAATATGTCTTGGTCTTGGGATCATATAAAAATTTTCTTAGCCTCTGGTTTGGACATCTCCTGTAGGTTTTAGTTCATTTGGGCATAAATGATATTAATGAAATTCCAAAAATAATTCTTTTTCAGGAATAGTCCAATAAAATGTATTTTTATTTCTTTGAAAATTTGGGGTGTTACAAATCTATCCCCCTTACAAAGAATCTCGTCCTCGAGATTGGAAATCTACTCAAATAGCTCGGGGTATTGGGCTTTCAACTCGTCTTCTTTTTCCCATGTGGTTTCTTCAACGGGGTGGTTGTGCCACTGAACCTTGCAGAAGCGGACCACACGACTCCTGGTTACTATCTCAGTTTCCAGACTCTTGATGGGTTTTTTCAATGTAGGTAAAGTCCTCTTGGATGTTGAGCTATTGGAGGTCGGCCTGTTCGGTGGGCACACGGAGACATTTCTTCAGCTTAGAGATGTGGAACACATCATGGACTCTTGCCAAGGATGGAGGTAGTTCTAGCTGATATGCCACTTCTCCTAGACGTTGAAGGATCTGAAAAGGTCCGACATAGCGGGGTGCTAGCTTGCCTCTCATGTTGAACTTTTGAGTGCCATGGTGGGGAGTGACTCGGAGACAAACATAATTGCCCCCCTCAAAGGTTAGGTCTCTCCGTCGGTTATCGGCATAGCTCTTTTGTCGGGACTAAGCTATCTTCAATCTGTCCCTGATGATCTTGACTTTCGCTTTGGCTTCTCGCAATATATCTGTCCCGAATAATTGTGATTCTCCGGTCTGATCCCAGAGTAATGGTGTCCTGCACTTACGCCCATAAAATGCTTCAAACGGGGACATTTGTAGGCTAACTTGACAGCTGTTGTTGTAGGAGAACTCCGCATAAGGAAAGTTCTTGTCCCACATTCCGCCAAAGTCTAGAGCGCAAGCTCTAAGCATATCCTCCAATACCTGGTTGACCCTTTCGGTTTGACCATCAGTCTGTGGATGATAGGTAGTGCTAAAGTTTAGCCGGGTGCCGAGCTCTTCTTGAAGGTTCTTCCAAAATTTAGAGGTAAACTGACTCCCACGGTCAGATACAATCTTCTTTGGAACTCCATGCAAGCACACAATCCGGGTCATATACAACTCAGCCAGCTTTGCGATGATGTAAGTTGTCTTGACTGGGATGAAGTGAGCCACTTTGGTGAGTCGATCGACGATTACCCAGATAGAATCATGACCGGCTTGGGTCCTGGGCAGTCCCGTGATGAAGTCCATTCCTATCTCTTCCCACTTCCATTCGGGGACCTTTAGGGGTTGCAACAGTCTCGTAGGTCTCTGGTGCTCTGCCTTGACTCGCCAACATGTGTCGCACTTGGCCACATACTCAGCTATTTCCCTCTTCATGCTGACCCACCAATATTTTTCCTTTAGGTCTTGGTACATCTTTGTACTCCCTGGATGTATGGAGTATAGAGTTTCGTGGGCCTCTTGAAGGATGAGGGCCTTTAACTTTGGCTTCTCGGGCACACATATTCGGTTTCTGAACCAGACGGTATTGTGCTCGTCCTCAGAGAATTCGGGGGCTTTACCCTTCCTCATGTTCTGTTGGATCTCTAAGATGTCCGGTTCTTCTTTCTGTGTCTCCCGGATCTGGTCCATTAAGACATGCCTAGTCTCTAGGGCGGCGAGATACACTCTGGTGGTGATCCCTAGATTCAGTCTTTCCATCTCCTTGTATAACAATGGGGCCTGGTATTGCACCATGATGGAATTACAATACCCCTTTTGACTTAGGGCGTCTGCCACCACATTTGCCTTGCCTGGATGATAGTGGATGCCTAAGTCATAATCTTTGATCAGCTCCAACCACCTGCTTTGTCTGAGGTTCAGGTCCGGTTGGGTAAATATGTACTTGAGGCTCTTGTGGTCGGTGAAGACCTCACACCGATTTCCGACAAGGTAATGTCTCCATATCTTCAAGGCATGAACCACGGCTTCCAATTCTAGGTCGTGGGTCGGGTAATTTAGCTCAAACAACCTTAGCTGACGAGAGGCGTAAGATATAACCTTCCCATCCTGCATCAAGACACACCATAGCCCTTGGCAAGAGGCATCACAGTAGACGTGGAAGTCCTTCTGGATGTCTGGCAGGGTTAGAATTGGGGCTGACACAAGCTTCTTCTTAAGGGTTTGGAAGCATTCTTCACAATTTGGAGTCCATTCAAATTTTACCTCCTTCTGCAATAACCTGGTCATGGGCTTGGCTACCTTCGAAAAGTTCTCGATGAATCGACGGTTTTATCCGGCCAATCCGAGAAAACTCCGGATCTCAGTCACATTCATGGGTTGTAGCTAATTGGTCACTGCTTCCACGGTGGTTGGGTCCACTGCTATTCCTCCGGTAGATATGACATGACCGAGGAACTTCACCTCAGATGACCAAAACTCGCAATTGCTGTATTTGGCGTACAATTGATGTTCCCTTAGCTTTCTGAGTGTCAGACGGAGGTGGGTTTCATGTTCTTCCTTGGTCCTGGAGTAGACGAGAATATCGTAGATGAACACCATGATGAACTTATCCAAGAACTCCATGAATACATTGTTCATCATGATCATGAAGAAGGCCGGGGCATTCGTGAGTCCGAACGACATCACAGTATACTCGTAAAGTCCATAGCGGGAGGTGAAGGCATTCTTGGGGATGTCTTCTTCTCTAATCCTCAATTGGTGATACCCTGACCTAAGGTCGATCTTGGAAAACACGAGGATCCTTTCAGCTGATCGAATAGGTCATCGATCCAAGGCAGTGGGTAGTTGTTCTTGGTGGTTACGTCGTTCAGGGCTCTATAGTCCACGCACATCCTTTTAGTCTTGTCCTTCTTCATGGCGAAGCTAACCGGTGCACCCCAGGGCGAGGTACTCGGTCGGATATACCCTTTTTGCTCTAGGTCTTCGATATTGCTCTTGACTTCGGCTAGTTCATTAGCAGCCATCCGGTATGGGCGCTTGGAGATTGGAGTGGTCCCGGGGACAAGCTCGATTCTGAATTTGATGTCCCGCTTGGGAGACATCCCTGGTAGGTCCTCTGTGAAGACGTCCATGTACTCCTTGACTACGTGCACTTCCTCTAGGGCTAGCGAGTGAAGGGACACCTCGTGAGGTTTGCGGTTGGTCATCCGAAAAGTGACAGCTTCACCCTCGGGGTTGGTCATAGTTACGGACTTGCTGGCGCAGTCGATCACTCCTTTGTGCTTCATCAACCAATCCATCCCTAGGACGAGGTCTAGTCTGGTGCACTCGATGAGGACTAGCTCGGCACAGAATAATACTCCTTGAATCTCTATCCTTACCTTAGGGCTGAATAGGTTAGCTAAGGTCTTCTTGCCGAGGGTGGCAATCATCATGGGGGCTGTTAGAGGGAGCACTTCCAAGTCGTTGGTTTTCACAAAGTCCTCCGAGATGAAGGAGTGTGTTGCCCCAGAGTCAAATAGTATTATAGCTGGTATGGAATTGATAGTAAACGTACCGAGTATGACTTCAGGAGCTTCCTCCGCGCTGATGTGGTTGACGCGGACACAAACCGCCTGGTTGGGTGTCGCACCTTGTGGCTGCTTGGGGTGAGGACACTGGTGTGAGTAGTGCCCTTCCTTCTGGCAGTTAAAGCAGACAACCGGCTTTCCTTGGCGGTCCCTCATGATCGGGGCCTTGGTGGCGGGCGTCGGTTGAGCGGTCGGAGCTGGTGGAGCAAGGCGGGGATGCCCGGCGTTGGATCCACTGGCGGCATGAGGCGGCCTATAGGCGGGTCGAGGATGGTAGGCGGGCGCTGGTGGCGGTGGGATGAAGTGGGGCCTCTGAGAGTTCGCTTGATGATGCTTGAACGCGATCATCTTCCTCTTCTTGAGGTCCAACTTATTTTGCTTAGTCTCTTGGATTAGCGCTTTATTCACCAACCGTTGAAAGTCGGTGTAGCCTGGTGGAGGGCATCGGTCCGCACCTCTTCCAGCGCGTAGCGGGCCAGGCGGTTGAACTCTTGGAGATACTCCATGACAGTCCAACTTCCTTGTTGCAGGTCACGAAACTCCTGCTGTTTAACCGCGATGACTCCGGCGGGGACGTGGGCGGCACGAAAGGCGATGGTGAACTCCGCCCAAGTCACCATGTGGTCCTCCGGTTGGGACTCACGGTAGTTTCCCCACCATTCTGTGGTGGGACCCTGGAGTTGATGAGTGGCGAACGCCACTCTCTCCCGCTCGGTACAGGGAGGAGGTCCAACTTCTTCCCGATGGTGCGGAGCCAATCCCCGGCCTCCATGGGGTTTGTGGTGCTGGAGAAGATCGGGGGCGCACGCACAGGAACTCTGAGAGTTGAGGCACGGGTGCAGGGGCTGGTGCACGAGGGGCGGGCTCCATATTCTGCTATTGTAGCCGGTCGAACTGCACCTGTTGGTGCTGCATCTGGGTGAGGAGGGTGGTGATCAGCTGGTTTTGGTTCGCCATCATTTCTGCCAAGGTGGGATGGTTGGTGGATGGTGGGCTCCGTTGTTGGACCCGGTGTTCTGATTATCGGCCATCTTCTAAACATACAAGATTTTTAGTCATAAGAGAAAGGTTGCGAAACAAATTTTTAGCCAAAGCAGCCCAGAGGGTTCCATATATATATCAAAGTGGTATAAATTGTTCATTACATCAACATTCTTATTTTAATCCACCTACAACACAAGTCGTTGCAGGTGGTACCACAATCACAAAATTATTAAAATCAAACAACGATAACTATCGCCTATTCATCGTCTGGGGCGGTCTCCATGCTCTCAGAACCACGAGGGTCCTGATGGACGGTGGGCTCGAGAAAATTCTCGATAATGGGGTCAGAGACGATGGTGGGGCGCGAGTCAGGAGCGCTGGAGCTGGACGGTCCGGTGGCCGTGGGGTGTGGCAGGATCCTATTGGGGTGAGGGGCTGGCTCGCGGATGGGCATCTTCCTCCTCGGGACGAGGGGGACCATCTCCTCTATGGCCTTTCTGCAGCTGTATGATCTTACTCTACAGCTCGCCATTTTGCTGGATCAGGTTCTTCGTCTCATGGCGAAGGAACTTGACCGCCTCGTGGTGCTACTCGGCGTCAAGCACGGCCTCGGTATGGAGATCGTCCATGTCCTGAAGAAGACGCGTCTGCCGGGCCATGACCAGATCGCGATCGAAGTGAACTCTGATGTAGATGCTGCGGTGGGCACCAGGAGTGCGCTTCGGCACAAGCCAGAAGGACGTGTTCTGAAGACGATCATCGTAGATCATCCTCAGCTCTATGAGGTCTTGGAGAGCGATGCGTTGGCACGCGACGTAGAAGGTTGGACCCCCAAGTGCTGCCGTGAAGAATGGCAGGTGCTCGCCGGATCCATGGATGGTGAGGGAGACGTCGCAGGGTCCTGCGAACTCTTCCATGTACATGCCATGGAACTCGGGCTCGAAGAGGAACCCAAGGAAGGTGACCATCATTCGGAGCTACCTAACGAAGCCCTCAAAGTGGCGGCAAAAGTTGTGCACTTGATAGACCGGCATTTACAAAAACAACAAGTTGAAGAAAAGTGAGGGGAGGAACAAAGTTATAAAGTAGGTTTTCGTGAAATAGTTTTTATCCAACTAAGTGCTAGGCTGGTCCGTTTGGCTTCCTACAGTCAAGTCGACTCGGATACCATCTTGTGACGCCCTGATTTACCAAATCGTAACATTATTGAATTTCCAAAGAAAAACCATAATACAATAGGTTCATCATGCGACACGTACATACGAGCAATCATCCATGGTATGATGACCACATTATTACATAAGAGTAAAATCAAAATAAACAATAAAAATAAACTCCATGACGAACGCTCTCTTCAGTCTTCAGGATCTTTCTTCTTGACTGGGTCGCCACTCCAAACCATCTTCGTAGTAAGCATCCTCTGAATTGTGTGTCCAACGGGTATGAGTACAAAAAGTACTCAACAAGCCACCGCAAATGTAAATAGTAATGCAAGGTAATACCAAAGGAAGGACAATGGCTAATAGTGCGGAAAAGTACATTTTTCAGTTATTGCATTTAGTGTAGTCAAATTTAATCGTGCGGAATAATAAATATGAACATCATAACACCATCTAACTTGAGGAGTATGTTTTCCCTCCTCGCACAACGGTCCTTACATGTCAAATCATCATGCACATTCATTATAAGTAAACTAACTCTAGGATGACACGCAACCCGCCCTTGACCGTGGGCTCGACTTTTCGAAAAGATTTATGACTCTAATTAGAGGTGTACTATTGTAACCACAAGGCACGCACTCATCCCATACACCAAAGTGTAACGAGATGACCCATACCACGATAACTCGTGCGAAAAACTCAGCATGAAATGCTCCAAGCGATAACCACCCACTCTAGGTTTCACCGGCGCGCAGGGCCTCATCCCGGCTAACGTCGCACCCCCTTTTGCGCCACGTCGGTACAAGCCACCCGAAGGTGCTGCTTGACCCATCTCCAAGTGGTGGCATCGGTTTGGAACACTCCATACCTTAGTTAGGACTTACCCACTAGACATGTGGTTAGTACGAAAGTGTATTGCAACGGATCCCATAAACCAGTCCTTATAGTGCCCCGGGTGCTACCAAACAATGCCCTAGCTTGCACCCAGAACCCACCATGCATACACTCTCAGCCATAACTCTATCACCAACAACATTCCAGAGATAAGAATAACGAGGATCATATAGTAGAACCAAGTTGCTACGACTCATTCTTAACTTATAGCGATTGTGCCAATACATTGGACACTAGCTAGTAGTACTACTAATATGGTGACAAGGAGTTTAGGCTAGATAGCATGGCTTGGGTTGCACATCAAGGTCGGGGGATCCAAATAAATATATCGTAGGGCTTTCATTTGACTAATGCATGTATATCCTATGTGTTTTAGCGATAGTTTAATAAAACATGGGTTCAATATGCTCAAAAGATTGGTTTGGTGACTTGCCTTGTTCAGCGAAAGGCGAGCGAGGTACTTCTGGGAAGTACTCCGGCCCCTCGGCGGCGTCGTAGTCTTTTCGACAAAAGTAATAAACATAACATTCAATAAACATTCCAAAATCACACAACAAGCATATGTTTGGGTTAAATTAAGAAAAATAAGTTATTAAGTTTCTGAAAATTATTATATTAATTTTAATACGAGCTTTGATGGAGTTAGAAATTTCTAAAAAGGAAATAAAAATGTACCCATAATATATTTTAAACTTCCTATTAATTAATAATAGAAAGTCCAGATTAACTTACTGTTTCTATTATACAAAAATGAAGAGGATAAAAAGATAAATCTTTCTAAAGTTGAATTATGAACATATATTAAAGTGCATTTGAATACATTATAAAATAAACATAAAATACTCAAAATAAACCTACCGTTTTTATTGTACAAACATGTAGATAATAAAATTATGAATTTTCTGGAATTGAAATGGTAAATTTTGGAGTTAAAATGAGCAAGATATGGATTTTAGAAGTTTAAAACTATTTATGGAATTTAAATTAAACTAAAAACAAGCGTAGGTCCACGGTGAACCAGATTCACCGTGCACCCGCGCACTGTGTGCGTGCGCCGGATCCAGATCGGCCATTCGATCACGATCGGGCGGCTGCGGGTGAGGCGGGAGTGTTAAGTTAACGTGGACGGCTGAGATTAAAACGCTGAAACGGTACGCGATGGATGGCCTAGATTCATCCTGGGTTTTATATAAAAATGGACGGCTCAGATTAGAACGTAACGCTTCGCCGTGATCTAACGGATCTGATTAAACCGCACGAACGGTTTAAACGCCACCGTTGGATCCAGATCGCACGGTCGCGATTGAATCTGACATGGCACGGGTACTCTAACCATGCCGGTCATCTTCTCCAGCGACGGCGAGCAGGCTAGGGGCCACGGCGAGCGACAGCGAGGGATCCTAAAGGCTAAAATGGAAGAAGGGGACCAAGGGGATCACGAGGGTACCGTTGGTAGGGCGAATGGTCGTCGGAGCGTGGCCGGCGATGAACGGAGGCGGCGAAGACGTTCGGGTCATCGTTAGCGATGGCGATCCGGCGGGGTTCGTCTACATCGAAGTGGTTGCCGAGGTCAGGGTGGTCACAACGGTTACGGTGGTTCGGTCACCGAGGAGGAAGGAGGGTTCTGACGACGGTGAGCGGCGGCTGGAGCGTGGGCGGTAGTGTGGCGCTAAATTTCGGATTCCGGGTGTTCTTCTCGGTCTAAACACGAATTGTCGTTGGGGTTGAGCGCGGCCGTGGTCGGGGGTTTAAATAGGGGGTCCTGTGGGGTCGGAGGGGGTCGCATGCAAGGAAAGCCATGGTGAGGTCTTCAATGGTGCCGGTGGGGCTCGGCAAGGCATGCGCAGCGTCATCCCAGGGTGATGGCGCATGGAATAAAGAGGGGAAACAGCCGACATGGTGTGGGGGATTGAATGTCGGCGTCGGTTTAATGGGAGGGGAGCTGGCGAGGCAGATCCAAGGGCGAGGTCATTGGCCAGCGGGATTCGGTGGCGATGACGCGAGGTGGACGACGGTCCTAACAGGCAGGGGCCACAGGTCAGCGCGACGCGGGTGTGCGGGTGTGGCAACGGGACACAACCGACAGGTGGGGTCGGGCTCGGCCGAGAGAGAGAGTCGGCGCCATCAAGTGGGGTAGGGCAGGCGGGCGCGCGCGCGAAGGGAGAGGGGGTCGCTGACAAGTGGGGCCCAGGTGTCAATATGGGGCGCAGGGAGGGAGTGGGCTGGGATGGCCGGTTGAGGGAGATTGAGGGAGGGAGGCCCGTTACTGTTTCAATCATTTTCTGAATAAAAATAATTGCAGAAATTAGTTTAAAATATTTGGGCTACTTTCAAGGGTGGTAAAAATTTGTAAAAATTCTCAAAAATATTTCTTGGTCTTGGGATCATATACAAATTTTCTTAGCCTCTAGTTTGGACATCTCCTCTAGGTTTTAGTTCATTTGGGCATAAATGATATTAAGGAAATTCCAAAAATAATTCTTTTTCAGGAATAGTCCAATAAAATGTATTTTTATTTCTTTGAAAATTTGGGGTGTTACACCTTTTTATTAGGGCAGTCCCTCTAAAAGTGACCCTTGCCACCACATGTAAGGAAACTCATATCCCTATTTCTTGCTGCAAACATTGATGAATTAGTACTACTGGCAACAGGTTGCACTGTGTTTCTTGCAACAGGTTCTGGCTTGATGGTAGAACTTCCACGAAAACCAGAAGTAGTTCCTGATGTAGGCACCCCACTAGCCAGCATGGGTGAGAAACGACCATTAGCTGTAGTGGAACGAGAATAATACCTTGCTTCTTTGGCAATCTGAAGTTCAGCCTCGTGTCATCATATTTGTGATGCCGAACTATGCGCTTGATGTTATATGTTAACCAGAAAGAAAACATTGCATGGTATACTCAGGCCATTCACGTACTCTAGCCCGCTTCATAATGAATTCCATCTCCTGGTAATAAGCATACAAAGTGATAGTGCCCTACTTCAAATTTTGCATCTTGTCATATGGAGAACGGATGAAGTTGTGTGGAATAAAATGCTCATACATGACTTGCTTCATAGTCCTCCATGTAACAATTGCTAGTTCTCTATCTTCATGTCAAGTATGCACTAAATTATCCCACCAACACAAAGCATAACTATCAAATTCAGAAGAGATCAACTTGATTTTTCTATCTTTGGTATAGTCATGTAAGGGCCACAAATTTTTCATCTTTAGCTCTTAATTGAGGTATTCTTCAACATCAATAGTTCCTTCAAACATAGGTATGGAATATTTTGGTTCGCCTTTCCCATCATCCTCATGGTTAGCTAGTGCAATATCAGCATCAAACTGTAGACGACGAACAAAACCACGAATAGGAGGAACAACATCACCTTGGACCAAATTGCCATGACCTCCATTGACATGACCTCCATTTCCATGGCCATCCGGACCAACCGCTGGCTGAGCACGATGTTCAACATAAGCATGATAACCATCATGAACACTTGCCTCACCCCCATCATCAGAATCATCAACATGTTGCTAGTTGTGCTAACGATCAAATGACTATTGCAATGTAGCTATAACACGTGTTAAGTCTATGATAAAACATTGAAGTATTATCTCTTGCCATTGTGTTGCCTGAACCGTGTCAATAGCGTCATCTACTTTTAGCTCTACTTTCTGTAGATCATTAGAAAGAGGTTCAATATTATTGCTTATTTTGACCTTCAAGTTAGTGGCATAGCCAGAAAAATTATTTGGGTAGTCTTAGTTATGACACCATAAATTCAATATATATATAATTTTATAAGAGTATATAAATATAGTAATAATCTATCGTAGCATTGTAAAATGACATAAATCAACAATTATGTGATAAATTTGAAAAAACAATATAAAAAATTTAAATTTGGACCTATTTTGCAAATGTCTACGCCACTGCTTCAAGTAATCACAGAGTGCTTCATATTCATTCCTATGGCCTATACGACTCTATGGATAAAGTTCTCAAATTGATAGAGAAAGCATGAAGCATGATACTTTTTCGGGGGAACATCAACATGCTCACCTTCAGAAGACATAATTTAGTAAACATAAAATAGAGAAAAAATTTGTGATATATGTGGGATGACTCCCAACTCACTCAATGGAAAGAAAACAATGTATCGTGCTGTTATAGAGTGAATTAGAGTAGGTTACCAACTTGTATGGGTACAACATGCACGAATGTGATGAAGCGAATACCGAGGATGAAAACTATCACACGACATACTATGGTATATTGTGGAGTTTGGTTGGGAGACCTAACAACGCCAATTTACCAATCCTAATGTTGATCGTATGACACACGACTCAATGAGAAACACACATGCAGAGATAAATGGGGTGATTGCTATAGGACCGAAAGTAGCGACCAGAGAGGGGGTGAATGGGCGCCTAAACCATTCTTTCGAATCAATGGCCTTCTCCCAACACCCAACACACCTCGACAAACAAAAAAACAACTACCGAAGCAAAACAGATCACAGGTACTTAAAATAATATAGCCTAAAAACAACCGGTGTCCTAATCAAAAATACACCACCACAGTGCTTAAAGGCAGATTGAAAGATCAATTAATTCACAGACATCTTGACAAACTCAAAACCACTGATTGACAATATTCAGGCATTTGATTCAACCAGATAAATGAAAATAACCACAAAACAAATTGTCTACAGATGATTTAACGATTGCCACTGAAATAGATAGACAACAAGGATTATATCAAACCAGATGAATAAACTAATTCAATCTGTTAATGCATTTAACACAAATTGTTCACAAAACTGGAAGCTTTACAAACTAGCGCATCAGAGGATTAAACAATGAATTAACTGTAAATGCACGTAAAACGAGGCAAAACAGGAATACCGTAAATCGTTGTCTCCTGGTCATGTGTACATCCAGCCGAACAGCTTCCACACATTCATGTTTCCTGGAGACTGCTACTTCTGCTTCTGTGTATAAAAATTAATTCTCCAACAGTACTATGATGTAGTGTGAGATTAACCAATGCAGGTAACAAATCACCGTGAAGTCAAGCAATGGAGAATTGTGCGCCTGTGCACTGCTGCAAGCTGCTAGCAGTTGTCCTAGCCGTGCGAGCTGCTTGCCAGCCGTGCAAAGAAGCTAGCCAAGTTAGGCAATAGCTAGCAGCTAGCTGTCTGCTAGCACTGCTACGGCTGAACACTAGACAACAGCTAGGCTCTAGAGCTGACTACAACCATGCGAATGATGAAGGTCCAAATGCACGCAGATCGAAATGGAATAGTGCAGCAGGAGAGAATAAAACAAATACCCAGGCAAAAAGTATTACCATGAACTGTTGTCCCCTGGACACATGAGCGAACACGTTTCCACTACCGATGTTTACAGCAAACGATCTTGTGTGTGGCAATAAACAAACTGCGCCGTGCAATAAAAAATTCCATCGAAACTTTCGCCAGTTCCTCCGCCGTGCAAGTGATACCATGCCAAAGATAGCTGCGGATGCTGCAGGCTAGCTAGCTATGCACGTAGCCTCAAAGGGCGTGCAGAGAAATGAACCAGAGGAGAAGAAAACTAGCGGCGACGACGAATCGGCTCGGATGAAAATTACGTCGGCGGTGGAGAAGAAAGGAAGAGATGAAAAGTGACCCAATATTTGGTAAAGTGTTTGTCTGAAAAATAGGGTAACCCTAACCTTAGGATATTGGGGCCTATTTATAGGCAGCCCACTAAATGGGAAAAATGCAGAAATACCCCTAGGGTTTTTTATAGACGCCGAATAAAAATAGAAAAGACTGAAATTCCCTTAGGATTTTTTACGGACTAGACTGACATACTGTGGGCCTAAAGGCAAAATAGTAAACTCCTAAATAAAGATAACTTATCCTGATGTGGAGCTTTCATAGCAGCTACGGCTTCGCCTCAGAACGGTCAGATCCGAGATCAGCGGTCCTCAGTTTTGCGCCGAAACTTATAAAGCGTCCACCGTCTTCGCACTGGGTACCCGGATTGGGCCGGCCCGATTCCACAGCTCCCTTAGCCCGGCAATCGCTCGCTGCCCGTGTACCTGAGTCAATCCCGGTCAACAGCCCATTGGATCCTCTGCTGCTCCTAGCCCATGTACCCGGATTGGGCCAGCCCGACTTCGCGGCCCCTCTGCCCGACAGTTGCTTGCTGCCCGTGTACCTGAGTCACATGCGGCCCAGACGCAGTAGGTCTTCTCTTCTCTTTTCAGTCCTCTTTGACTACCGTTGATAATGACTTATCACATCTAGAGCCATGAGGCCCACGCTCTTCAGCATGGCTCCTCAATCTCCCCCTTGATGAGTGCATTGTCAATACTTCTCTTCATCAGCTCTTCAGTACCTGTGAGCACAAGAAAACAGAGAAGAAGAAAATAAAGTAAAAGATTAACCCTAATGACCAAAAGCCAAGCAAAAGCAAGAAACGGTCATTATGGTTAACCAAAAGTAAAAACTCAAAATGAGTGCAATCTCAGAATCATCAACAAGGATATCAAAAGAGTAAGGACAAACGGGACAAAAATCCCCACTGAAACAAATCCCAGAGAAAGCCAAAACTCCCCCTTAAACTCTTCTCCCAAAATTTCTCCCCCTTGTTGACAACTGAACTCATCAAGGGAGACTGAATGCACTCTACAGAGACACAAACTGCCCTTCAAATGCAACTCCCCCTCAAAATATGCAATGAATGCAACTAGGGTGCAGGTGGAGTGATGAAAGCATGCTTCTCAGATATGATTGACTGCAATTACAACATCTAACAGGTATAGCAAAAGACATACTGTCTAAGACACATGGCATGATCAGTGTAACAGATGATATCTAAAGAAAGTCATTAGCACGTATTTTCAATTTTTGCAAACAAAAGCATCACCACATTTTCTAGTTGACAAGCAAGGTAAAGCATGAGATGCAGAAGCTAACTGATATCTACCAAGATAAGCATTGTCCAAAATAAAGTGCTTCAGCAAACTTGTTGTCTTTTTAATTTTCAAGCTTTTTCATTTTCCTTTTTCATTTTTGCCAAGGATTATTTGCATGTCAAACCTTATGCTAACCGACCAAGTCAAGCCTAGGCCAGAACTGGACCATCGGAAGCTTAAGACATTGGTCTTGGCATACACTACATTGTCCTAGTTCATACCAAAGTGCTATGGTAAGAAGTCTAGAACAATGCAATGCGACAAAGCAAACCCACTTGGATCTTTTCAACTCAAGCATAAAAAGGCATGGAATTTTCATTCATTTTTGATTTTTATCATTTTTATAGCACATTTTCCATGTTAAAGCATAAAGATGTCCAAGTTGCATATCTGCATCTATGTGAGGAATTAGCTACAAGGCATGTAACAGATACCAAAAGCACTCAGCCTACACATGCTAGTTACTAGAAGCAATGGTGATCATTTTTCAAGTTTAAAGCATAAAATCCATGCATATGACAGATATCAGACAAATCAAGTGAACTGAAACAAAGCATGATCATTGACAAGTAATCAAAAGCATGTACCAGATGGAATAAGTAAATCAGTTCAATCATATAACAGAAGCAAGCTCAAAAGTATGATATGTGAATATGCATGATATGAACACACACAAAAAGACTCAAGAAAAGAGTAATGAAGAAAGAAAACTGACGCAAAAATATCCTAAAAAGGATACACAACACCCAAATTCCCTCGTAAACGCTCAAAAGTAGACTGATCCAGGGGTTTGGTGAAAAATGTCAGCCAACAGATGATGGGTATCAACATGAACAAGGTCAATGACACCTTTCTCATATTGATCCCTCAGAAAGTGAAAGCGCACATCAATGTGTTTGGTTTTTGAATGGAGACAATGGTTTTTCCATACACTAATAGCACTGGTGCTGTTGCAAAACAAAGGAACTCTGGTAGGAAAGAACAACCCAAAATCTCGCAATGTGGAAATCATCCAAACTAACTATGAGCAGTAGCTACATAATCAGCCTCAGTGGTCGAAAGAGCAACTCCAGACTGCTTTCGAGAAGACCAAGAGACAAGAGAAGACCCAAGAAGCTGGCAAGTACCGGAAGTCGACTTGCGATCCAACCGGCACCCACCAAAGTGAGCGTCCGAAAATCCAGATAAATCAGGAGATGATGATGCTGAGTAATAAAGACCGAGATCAGGCGCATAAATAAGATACCTGAAAATGCGCTTGACAACCTGGCGGTGAGACGCGCGTGGTGAAGACTAGAAGCGCGCGCACAGTCCCACGGCGAACTGTATGTCTGGTCTTATCGCCGTCAAGTACAGCAACGAACCGATCATCCCTTGAAACTCTCTCTCATTGACCTTGACGCCGCTCTCGTCCTTGTCCAGGCCCCCAGATGTGCCCATTGGGGTCATCTGAGGCTTCAGCTCTCCACCAAAGTCGAACTTCTTTAGCATGTCTCTAGTATACTTACCCTGGTGGACGAAGGTACCGTCCTTGGTCTGCTTGATCTGGAGCCCTAAGAAGTACTTGAGCTCACCCATGGGGCTCATCTCAAACTCACTGTGCATCTGCTCAGAAAACTTGGACACAAGAACATTAGTAGTACCGCCAAAGATAATATCGTCCACGTAAATCTGAGCCACTAAGAAATCTGAAGCATCTGTGAGCAAGAAGAGAGTTTTATCCAGAGAACCCATCACAAAGCCCTTCCCCAACAAAAACTGCTTTAACAGGTCATACCAAGCCCTGGGAGCTTGCTTCAGACCGTATAAAGCTTTTTGCAGCTTAAAAACATGTCGAGGAAACTTAGGGTTCTCAAAACCGGGGGGCTGCCTACCATAAACCTCCTCCTCTATGTACCTGTTCAGAAAAGCACTCTTGATGTCCATTTGAAAAAGTTTAAAACCCTTCGAAGCGACAAAAGCTAAGAGAATGCGAATGGACTCAATACGGGCAACAGGGGCGAAAGTTTCTTCAAAATCATTACCCTCCTTCTGGCAAAAACCCTGGGCAACAAGTCGAGCTTTGTTGCGCACCACAACCCCATCTTCACCTTGCTTGTTTTTGAACACCCACTTGGTGCCTATTGGGTTGCATCCTAGTGGCAGCTCAACTAGTGTCCAAACCCGATTACGGACAAAATTCTCAAGCTCTTCTTGCATGGCATTAATCCAATTAGAATCAGAAAGAGCATGAGAAACGTCTCTGGGCTCAAAAGATGCCACAAAAGCAGATTCACCAAACACAGCAAGAGAGTCAACAGAAGAACGCAAAGTTCTCTCAGTCAAAACACCGATGATGAGCTCTGAGGGATGATCACGCTGAACTGCTCGGGATCCCTAATGATCTGAAGTCACCTCACCGGAGTCAGCAGCTGGCACCTCTGGACTCGACTGAGGGGGCTCGATCGAAGTGGAAGAAGTGATCATAGGTCCGCCCTCGTCCTCAGTCGAAGTCTCAGAAGGTGTGGGTTCTGCAGGCTGTACAGAAGGCCCACCTTCATCAACAGCTGGAGTGTCCTCATCTTCCTCGAAGATGGACTCTCCGAGCTAACCATCACCAGAAAGCTCAAAAGAAGGAGTCAAAGAAGGCAAAGACTCATCAAATGAAACCTCGCAAGTCTCGGCAAGCTGCTGGGAGTCGAGGTTCCAAACACGGAAGCCTCGAGAATGTAAAGCGTAGCCAAGAAAAACTCCATCCTAGCAACGAGACTCAAACTTGTCCAAATGCCCTCCCTTCTTGAGCACAAAGCACTTGCAACCAAACGCTCGCAAGTGGCTCACCTTGGGCTGTCTACCAAACCGCAACTCATATGAAGTCTTACCTAGGTAAGCTCTAAGAAAAATGCGGTTGGCCAGATAGCAAGTCGTGTTCATGGCTTCAGCCCCAAAACACCTAGGAGTCCTTTGCTCATCGAGCATCATCTTGGCCATCTCGACTAGCGTGCGGTTCTTTCGTTCCACAACGCCGTTCTGTGGGGGAGTGTAAGGAGCAGAAAACTGATCATCAAGACCCTGATCACTACAAAAGCTGACGAACTGAGAGTTCTTGAACTCAGAGCCGTTGTCGGAGCAAATAGCTCGCATCCGACCATTGTTCTCATTCTTCAGCTTCAAAATTAGGTCATGAACAAAATGAAAAGTCTCATCCTTAGACTCCAAAAAGAAAACCCATGAGAATCGAGAAAAATCATCAACGATCACAAGCGCGTACCACTTCCCACCGACTGAGCGTACCCGAGCTAGACCGATAGTGTCCATATGTAACACCTCATCCGGATACGAAGTCATCACCTGAGTCACAGGTGAGTGAGAAGCGACAACCATTTTCCCGTGATGATAGGGATGGCAAACTAGATCCTTCTCCATTTTAAGCTTGGGCAATCCTCAGATGAGGTCCATAGAGCTCAACCTGACTAGCAGATCAAAACTCAAATGACCTAACCTCCTATGCCACTTCTAGAGCTCAGAGGAGGATCCAACAATCAAACAGCGAGAAGGGCCAAAAGAACTAGAGAAGTCAATCCGAAACACCTTACCGAACGGTAAGATCTGGCAAATCAAAGACCCTCTAGAATCAAACACAGAAGAACTGCCCTTCTTAAAATGAACCTCCAACCCATCCTCAAGAAGTTGCGAAACAGAAATCAAATTGAAGTTCAAATTTCCAACCAAAGCAACGTTCTTTAAAGAGAAATGGTCAGAGATACGAATTGAGCCAATACCGTTTACCTTTCCTTGACCATTGTTCCCAAAGGTGATGTATTCTTTGGAGCTCGGGGGAGAGAGACTGGAGAACCATCTGCGATGTCCCGTCATGTGGCGAGAGCATCCTGAGTCCATGATCCAAACATCCTCCGTCCCCGATCCTGCACAATCAGTGGTTGTAAGGGGGAGCAAATGATCCGGCACTAGGTTTAGCAAAAGAGCTAAACCAGTATCGAGTCATCTGCTCAAAAGACGGAAAGAAGAAATCATCATAAGAGTTCGGACCAAAACACGGCTCAAAGCGCGGTCCTCGGTTCTGCCTAAAGCCTCGGCCACGAGGTCCAGGACCTAGCCAAAACGGCCTGGAGCTCTGCCGGAGCGAACACCACCATCTGGAGCACGGGCATGAAAGTTGTCTCCTCTACCACCACCTACATGACGCGGCCTGGCCTCCATCCTCTCCCCGCATCGAGGAACTCTCAGTCTACCACCCTGTTGGTAGAACTTCTCATGACCACCACAATCTCTCTCTGCTCTCTCAACCCGCTTCCTCCTGAAGCAAAACTCCGCAAGATGCCCGTCTCTCTGACAGTACTCACAATGATAGGTGGGCTTCTTGTGATGTGGTTGAGGCTTGGGGTTCTTGGTCTTAGTGGTGTTTTGTGTAGTCTTCTTGGGTTGAGAGGGTCCAGGAAGAGAGTCAAGAGAAGTGTGGAGGTGTTTGGGCTTTGGAACCTAGATGGGCTTCTTGGGTGGAGCTTTGGGTTGTTCTTAGATCACTCCATCCTTGGGCTGACTAGCCTGGAAAGACTCAGTGGAGTGAGTCTTGGGGTATCTCTGCTCATGAGTCATTTTACTCCACTCCACTGCCCAGCTAATGGCACTCTCAAAGTCAGCCTTGGTGTAGGTGTAACCTACCCCAAACCCATTGAGAAACCAAGGGTTGATTTCAGTGTTTTGTGATGAGTGATTGACAGGCTTTTTACCCTCTGTTCGAAGGGTACCTCCGAAGGGGTTCGGAGGTTGTACCTTCGGAGGGGTTTCGGAGGTGGTTTCACCGAAGGGTGTTCGGTGGATGGTTGCTGCAGCTGTGCAGCGGAGTGTGCTTGTCGGAGGGGTCCGACAGTACACGATGACTGGGTTCTTACCGATGGCTTCGGTACTTTGGGCGGTACACCGGAGTGTGTGCCGGAGGTTGCTAACCCGGAGAGGTCTCCGGAGTACTGGATACACTTGTCTGCTTGTCTGTGGTGCGCAGGGTCTTCGGAGGCGACGAACGAACGTAGCAGGTGAACCTGGGTCAAGCAGGAGGCTTGATGCCAGGGGAGCGGGGAGCTCCGTCACGGTGGCTGCGAAGGTGGTCCGGGTCGGTCCTCGGGTCGAGGCGTGCCAGGTGAAGGCAGAGAGTGCGGAGCGTGGCTCCGACTGAAGGTGCTCCGAGACAAAGTCCTCGGAGGCGAGGCACTTCGAAGGTACTCCGAATGGAGTGACTTCGGAGTTGGTTGGATCAAGTCCTCTGCGGAGGCAAGGCATTCGAAGTGTGCTCCGGAGGGAGACATTCGAAGGTACCCGACGAAGGTCTCAGAAGTCGAGGCGCATCGAAGGCATGGTCCGGGTGAGGCTCGTCGAGGAGTGTGCTCGGGTAGAGGCCCTGCGACGAAGTGCTCATGCAATGCTTCATGCGGAGGCCTTGGACGAAGGAGGGACTTCGAAGGGTGGTACTCTGAAGGTGGGGCTTCGGAGGGTGGAAGGCTTCGGAGAAAGGCTAGCTCCAGAGCAAGGTTGACTTGAGGTGCTTCGGCTTGCATGGCTTCGGTACACGGACTGACGGAGTTCGAGCTGGGAGTAGCTGCGAAGCCGTGGTGATCCACTCCGGAGGTGTTGGTGCGAAGGCCCAAGGGCTTTGACGGCTTCGGCTCAAAACTGTCACTGTATCGGTGACTGACTTCGGTGAAGCGAAGGCCAACAGGCTCAAGGCTTCTCACCGAAGCTACCGCACCCTCGCGTGCGAAGGGAGGATTCCAGAAGGTCAAAGACTGCAAAGGCTGACACTGTCTGTTCTGTAAAAGGCTGACACTGTCCCCTCTGCAAAGCTGACAGAGAAGCCTCCAGAATAAAGGTGGACTACCTTTTGTACTCCTTAGTTCTGTAGAGTCAAAATCAATGTAAACCCTAGGGGTAGTGTAGTCATTTCCTTTGGGTGAACTGTGGGCTATAAATATGGGGGCTCGGTAGGTAACATTTAACACTTTGAGCATTTACTGTTGAGCTCCTGTAGCCACATACCTCGCTGTATTCATCTAGAGTTCAATTTATTGTGTTCCTTGTTCAAGCGGCGAAGCCCTGCTTCTTTGTGCTTTTTGCTTGAGCTCGCATTACATACCTCGCTTGTTTTAGTGCACCAAAGCCTGTCTAGGCGAAGGGTGTTTTGTGCGAAGTGTGTTTTTCAGCGTGCGTTCGCTCTGTGTAACTTGAGGCCAGACCTCACAGATTACTAGCGAAGCCCTGATTGAAGCCCGTTTTGCTTCTTGTGTCGAAGCCCGTAGCGAAGTCCATTTGTGTGCGTGTAGACCGTCGTGTACGAAGCCCAGCACCAGTTGCTGCTGCCAAGTACTCATTCGAAGTCCCCAGTAGGGTGTCCACTCTTGCGAAGGGTGAAGTGCGAAGCCTGCTCGAAGCACCCTGTGTGCGGAGACTGCACTGACTTAGCAGAGTAGATTTCCGAGGGTTGTAAGTGGAGCGAAGTCTTCCTGGCTTCAAACTTTTGCTCCTGTGAAGTCTGTGTTCGGAGCTATCGAAGTACCTCCGAACCAGACCTTCGAAGGTAGTGTTCGAAGCCTGTTCCGCAGAAGACAGAACTGAACCGAAGGCTAAGTTTTTAGCACGAAATTTTAAAAGCTCCCATTCACCCCCCCTCTGGTCGCCGTTTCCGGTCCAACAATTGGTATCAGAGCGGGTTAAGATCACCAGTTGACCTTAACCGGTTTTGTGATCTGTTGGCGACATGGATAGAGGCAGTAAGATTTCTCTGTTCGATGGGACAGACTTTGCATACTGGAAGGTGCGCATGGAGGCTTACTTGTTAAGCCAAGGAAATACAATTTGGGAGATTGTGGACTCACAATACTCCATCCCTGAGACTCGCACCTCTCAGACTGAGAAGGATCAGTATAATGCCAATTCCAAGGCAAGAAATATACTGTTCATCGGTTTGAGTAGAAGTGAGTTCGATAGGGTGCAGCACCTTAGGACTGCTAGGGAAATTTGGACAACGCTCACTGTTTTTCATGAGGGCTCTACTCAGATTAAGGCCAGGCGCCAAAGCACCTACAACCAACAGTATCAGCTGTTTGTGCAGGCACCTGGTGAATCTATAGATGCCATGTTTTCTCGCTTTGATGCGATAGTGAGTAACTTGCGGTCCAACGGGACGCTTGCTTACAGTGATCATGATAGGGCTATCAAGCTTCTCTATGCTCTTGACCGTAGCATATGGGAAGTAAAGATATCCAGCATTGAGGAGTCCGCAGGATATGACACTTTGACCTGCGATGAACTCTTTAGCAAGCTGAAGTCCACAGAGATTGCCAAGGCATCTCTTGCTGTGCACAGAAGCTCTTTGCCACAGCCATTGGCATTGGTTTCTAGCACTAGCCGTGGCACCACTGTAGAACCAAGCACATCTGGTACTTGTGTTTTTGCAGATGGTTTTGCTTTGTCTTCTCTGGTCTCCGTCACAAAGGAGCAGGTGGACACTCTAGCTGATGATGAGCTTGCTCTCATTGCCCGGAGGTTCACCCGTTTTCATCATGAGAGACGGGATCAGAGGAGAAGTGGTTTTGGTGGTTGTTTTGAATGCGGTGACACTTCTCACATCAAGGCTAATTGCCCTAAGCTCAAAAAAAGAGATGAGAGTGAGCGCCCCAAATACCACAAAAAGGAGAGGAAGCCTTTTGTGAAGGGCAAGCGCGGCAAGATGGCTAAGAAAGTAGCCAAGGCCGCTTCCAGAGCCTTTGTTGCTGCTCTCAGCGACATCGACACATCCTCAACTGAGGAGTCGAGCTCTGAGGAGGAGTCCCCAAGGAAGGAGGACAAGAAGGACAAGAAGGGACATGACTTCACCAGCCTTTGCTTCATGGCCGACAGCGATCACAGCGGTGATGAGCTTGACTCATCTGAGGTAAACCTATCATCTGACCAGCTACTAATTAAATTAGATGAGCTGAATGAAGTAGTGCTTGGTCAGGATAGATTACTTGTGCAAGCCGCTAGAGAAAGAAAAGACCTTAGACTTAGGCTAGAAAATGTTTCTACTGAATATGCCATGCTTAAGTCTAAGTTTAATGATGCTGAATGTGAGTCTTGTTCTGTTGTCATGAGTGAGCTTGCTCAGTTGCGTTCTGTTCATGCTCAAACTCTTTCTGAGCTTGAGATTGCACAGAAGCAGCTTTTGGAGGTGGATTCTAGACCTCATGATATTATTGATTGCATGAACTGCTCTTTATTGCGCGATAGCATTAATTTACGTGATAAGCATGTTCATGATTTGGAGGCTAGATTGGAGAGGGCCGGTAGTTCTAAGGATGTGCAGCCTGTGTGTGACACATGCATTACCCTTAAGGACCAGCTAGGCACTGTTAGAGAGCGAGCTGAGAACCTCATGTTCGAAAATGAATACCTTCTTTCCGTGGTTAATAAATACACTGAGGGGAAGGGTAGGATGGATTTGCTCTTGGCCAAGACCAAGTTGTGTGCTGACAGAGCAGGGGTAGCTCTAGGTTTGGGTTTTGAGAGGATACCTTCAGACAGTAAGACCAAAACTGTTTTCACCTCTCCCACTACCCTAGAGAAAGAGAGAGCTCTGTTAGACACCCCACCAGCCAAAAAGCCTACCCATCCACCAAAGAAAACCACTCCTCCTGCCAAGAAAAATCCTCCCAAGAAAACCACTCAGAGAAAACCCAAGGAGCCTGTGAGAGTTGCTCCTATGACCCATGAGAGTGCCCCCAGGAAAGTTTTTCACTGTTCCTACTGTCAGCGGGCGGGTCATTTGGTTGGGTTCTGTTTTCGTCGCATCAAGGATGAGCGACGCTCTCAGGCGATGAGTTACCAGGACATGCACTACCCATCTTTAGGTATGCATGAGTCTGAGTTTTACTATCGTCCTGCTTTTGAGGCTCCTCGTGCTTCTCGGAGAGGTTTTACTCCTCGAGGTGTTCACCATGTTCCATATGGTGGTAGACCCCGGGCGAGTAGCTTTGTACCTCGTCAGAGTAGGAGACCTCGACATGTTGTTCATTTACAGCATGTAGGTAGACCTCGCACTTTGCATTATTCTGATTATCATGTGCGTAGACCGTCTACTTTTACTATGCCTACTACTCGTGTCACTCAGTGCTGGATGCCTCGTCATTATTTCACTCACCCCAGCACTGAGCGATCGAGAAATTCTTATCGTGTGTAGGCGACAGATCGAGGCTTGGAGGGCACGTGGATCATGGACTCCGGTTGTTCGCGCCACATGACCGGAGATGCAGCATGGTTCTCCAGCCTCACCACAACCAAGCAAAGGGAACATATCACCTTCGGAAACAATCGAAGGAGTAGAGTGAAAGGTAAAGGTGTGGTAAGAATTAATTCGAATTTCACTCTCAAAGATGTTGCTTTGGTTGAAAACCAGGGATACAATTTGCTGTCTGTATCTCAGTTGCTTGATGAGGGCTTCGAAGTGCGATTCCATCGCGATACTTCGCAAGTGCTCAATCCTGATGGCGTTGTGGTGTGTAAGATCTTTAGAGTTGGGAGAGTTTTTGGAGCTGATTTTTCAGAGTCATCTGGTTCTTCTCACTGTCTTGTTGCTCACTCGACTTCTGAGCTTTGGAGGTGGCATAGGAGACTAGGGCATATGAGCTTTGAGCTGCTCGCTCGTCTGAGCGCCCTAGGTCTGATCCGAGGATTGCCCAAGCTCAAGTTTGAGAAGAATTTAGTTTGCGCTCCTTGTCGACATGGAAAAATGATTGCTGCTTCGCATTCGCCAGTCACCACAGTGATGACTGAACAACCCGGAGAACTTCTCCATATGGACACTGTAGGTCCTTCTCGGGTCAGTTCTTTAGGCGGCAAGTGGTATGTATTAGTTATTGTTGACGATTTCTCTCGCTACTCTTGGGTCTTCTTTCTTGCCAGCAAGGATGAAGTGTTTTCACACTTTCGGAGCTTGGCCTTGAGACTTTTTACTGAACTCCCTGGTGCATTAAAATTCATTCGAAGCGATAATGGCACTGAGTTCAAAAATAATCTCTTTGTTGACTTTTGCATGGAGCATGGCATAGAACATCAATTCTCTGCTCCGCGGGTTCCTCAACAGAACGGTGTTGTTGAGAGGAAGAACCGCACTTTGGTTGAGATGGCTAGGACGATGCTTGATGAGCATAGGACTCCTAGAAAATTCTGGGCTGAGGCCATGAACACTGCTTGTTACATCTCAAACCGTATCTTCTTGCGCTCAATTTTAAATTTCACATCTTATGAGCTGCGTTTTGGGAGACAGCCCAAGGTTACTCATCTTCGAGTTTTTGGTTGTCGCTGCTTTATCCTAAAACGTGGTAACTTGGATAAATTTGAGTCGCGCTCTTCTGACGGGATCTTTTTGGGTTACACAACTCATGGTCATTCTTATCGTGTTTATAATTTGGAAACTAACACTGTCATCGAGTCATGTGATGTGACTTTTGATGAATCAACCCCCTCTGTTAGTTCTGCTTTTGAACAGGCAAATGAACACGACATGGAACAGACCTTATTTGAAGAAGAAGATCCCGGAGAATTCGAGGATGAACCCCTACTACCCTCGACATCAACCCCCGAAGCTGACCCCGCTTCAACTACTTCGGCACGAGGTCCCAAAGCGACTACCTCAACATCGGTCATCTTGGACCACTCCAACGCACAAGTTGAGGGGGAGACTGCATCCCGCCGCGAGGCTCCACATCATGTTCAAAGGATGCATCCTCCCGAGCAGATCATTGGTGAGCTTGATCAAAGGGTAACACGTTCTCATGCTCATTTCATTGATTCCGCTTTTGTTGCTTCTTTCGAGCCCTTAGATGTTAGTCATGCACTTTCTGATTCTAGTTGGATCAATGCCATGCATGAAGAACTTGAAAATTTTGAAAGAAACCAAGTCTGGACTTTAGTTGATCCTCCACCAAATGTTCATTTCATTGGAACAAAATGGATTTTCAAAAATAAACAAGGGGAGGATGGGACTATAGTTAGAAACAAGGCTAGACTTGTAGCTCAGGGCTTTTCTCAACTAGAAGGGATTGATTTTACTGAAACTTTTGCACCTGTTGCTCGCCTTGAGGCCATTAGGATTTTGCTTGCCTTTGCGACATCCCGAGGATTCAAACTCTATCAAATGGATGTCAAAACTGCTTTTCTTAATGGCTTCATAGGCGAAGATGTTTATGTAAAACAACCCCTGGTTTTGAAAACCCCAAGTACCCACATAAAGTCCTTAAACTTCATAAGGCTCTTTATGGACTCAAGCAGGCCCCTCGGGCGTGGTATGACAGACTTAAGTCTTTTCTGCTTGAGCGAGGGTATTTGATGGGCTCTGTTGATAAAACTTTGTTTACTCTCAAGCATGGCAAAGATTTCCTCCTGGTTCAGATTTATGTGGATGATATCATCTTTGGTGGCTCTTCTCATGCTTTGGTTGCCGAGTTTGCAGATACCATGAGCAGGGAATTTGAAATGTCAATGATGGGTGAACTCACCTTTTTTCCTTGGTTTGCAAATCAAGCAAAGCAAACAAGGTACCTTCGTCCATCAGACGAAGTACACCAAGGACCTGCTCAAGAAGTTTGACATGTCCGATGTGAAGCCCCTCACCACTCCAATGGCTACATCTGTAGCATTGGACCCTGACGAAGATGGAGAAGCCGTAGATCAGAAGGAGTTCCGAAGCATGATCGGCTCCCTCCTCTACTTGACTGCTACGAGGCCGGACATACACTTCGCAGTGTGTCTGTGCGCTCGTTTTCAGGCTTCACCACGAGCTTCGCACCGCCAAGCGGTAAAGCGCATCTTAAGGTATCTCAACCATACCCTTGAATTTGGCATATGGTATTCAGCATCTTCGTCTTTATGTCTTCGAGGTTATTCCGATGCGGACTTTGCTGGGTGTAGAATTGATAGGAAGAGTACCTCTGGTACATGTCATTTTCTGGGTACTTCACTGGTTTGCTGGTCTTCCCGCAAACAGTCTAGTGTTGCACAATCAACGGCTTAGGCCGAATATGTTGCTGCAGCTAGCTGTTGCTCTCAGATTTTGTGGATGGTTTCCACTTTGCGGGATTTCGGGTTAGATTATAAGAGTGTTCCACTTTTCTGTGATAACACTAGCGCTATTTGTATTGCAAACAACTCGGTTCAGCACTCCAGAACCAAACACATTGATGTACGATATCATTTTCTCAGAGATCACAATGAGAAGGTTGATATTGAGCTTCAATATGTTGATACCCAACACCAGCTTGCCGACATTTTTACAAAACCCCTCGATGCTTCTCGATTTGCTTACTTGCGTGGGGAACTTGGCATTTGTCACCCTTACGGCATTTTGTGAGGGGGAGCTGTTTTAGATGGATGTGCCTTTGTCTAATTGTGTTGAAATTGCATTTACATATTTTGCACTTATATGCCTGCTTATAATTCATGAAATCATGTCAGCTCAGCTCTTGTTAATTCATCTGGAACATTCATATGCATGGTGTTTTATTTTCAAAATCAAATCGTGCTCACTGCTTAGTCTTGAATCTAGCATGTTTAGGCAGGACTGCTTTAGCTATCTTTTATCTGCTTGATAGCAAGACACGTTTCTTTGGATGCTAAAAATTGCAACTTGAAAAATTGTTCTCAATTTTCATGGATATTCATAAAGTACCAAACAATTGGTTCACTTGGTTAAAATATAAAATTCCATGATTTGCATGCTTTAAGTTAAAAGATCCAGGTGGGTTTGTTTGTCGCACTACCCTATTCTAGACTGCTTACCATTGCACATTGGTCTGAACTGGAATAGCGTAGTGTATGCCAAAATCTATGCCTTAAGCTTCTTATGGCTTTCATACCTAGGCTTGTCCGGATTGGAAAGTATAAGGTGGACAAACAAATAACCCCTGGCACTAAGAAAAGAACAACAAAATTCATTGATTATCAAGTTTGCTTTTCAAGCTCCATTTGAACTGGTCTTGTCTGTCTAGAGTAGAAATTGACTAGCTTTGCGCAGTCCTTGCTCTTACTTGTCTAGTTTCCTTGACTAAGTAGTGATGCTTTTGTTTAAAAAATGATCAAATCACATGCTTCATCATGCTTTTAGAAAATGTTAATTTGAGCTGAGCCCATGTTCATTGGTGTTACTGTTGGCATATTTTTGCTTCATATGTCTTTGTCATTCTGCTCAATTCGAAGCTTTGCATCTTTTACATGCTCCTTGATGCTTGCATTGCCAAAGGGGGAGAAATTCTTCGTTCTCTGCCACAAGGGGTATAATTTCAAAGGGGGAGAAGGTTCTTTGTTGCCAAAGGGAAAATTTAACTCAGGGGGAGTTTTTATTGCCGAAGGGGCTTTTACTCTTTTGAGAAAGGGGGAGGAAAATTCTTTTGTCAAGTGACATGATTTGGCTCTTTTCTGAGTTTTTATGGTCACTTGTGTGCTGATAATTTTTACATTTTCTTGAACTTGGATTTGGTTGTCAATGCACTCATCAAGGGGGAGATTGAGAAACCAAGGGTTGGTTTCGGTGTTTTGTGATGAGTGATTGACAGGCTTTTTACCCTCTGTTCGAAGGGTACCTCCGAAGGGGTTCGGAGGTTGTACCTCCGGAGGGGTTTCGGAGGTGGTTTCACCGAAGGGTGTTCGGTGGATGGTTGCTACAGCTGTGCAGCGGAGTGTGCTTGTCGGAGGGGTCCGACAGTACACGATGACTGGGTTCGTACCGATGGCTTCGGTACTTTGGGCGGTACACCGGAGTGTGTGCCGGAGGTTGCTAACCCGGAGAGGTCTCTGGAGTACTGGATACACTTGTCTGCTTGTCTGTGGTGCGCAGGGTCTTCGGAGGCGACGGACGAACGTAGCAGGTGAACCTGGGTCAAGCAGGAGGCTTGATGCCAGGGGGGCGGGGAGCTCCGTCACGGTGGCTGCGAAGGTGGTCCTGGTCGGTCCTCGGGTCGAGGCGTGCTAGGTGAAGGCAGAGATTGCGGAGCGTGGCTCCGACTGAAGGTGCTCCGAGACAAAGTCCTCGGAGGCGAGGCACTTCGAAGGTACTCCGAATGGAGTGACTTCAGAGTTGGTTGGATCAAGTCCTCTGCGGAGGCAAGGCATTTGAAGTGTGCTCCGGAGGGAGACATTCGAAGGTACCCGACGAAGGTCTCAGAAGTCGAGGCGCATCGAAGGCATGGTCCGGGTGAGGCTCGTCGAGGAGTGTGCTCGGGTAGAGGCACTGTGACGAAGGGCTCATGGAATGCTTCATGCGGAGGCCTTGGACGAAGGAGGGACTTCGAAGGGTGGTACTCCGAAGGTTGGGCTTCGGAGGGTGGAAGGCTTCGGAGCAAGGCTAGCTCCGGAGCAAGGTTGACTTGAGGTGCTTCGGCCTGCATGGCTTCGGTACACGGACTGACGGAGTTCGAGCTGGGAGTAGCTGCGAAGTCGTGGTGATCCACTCCGGAGGTGTTGGTGTGAAGGCCCAAGGGCTTTGACGGCTTTGGCTCAAAACCGTCACTGTATCGGAGACTAACTTCGGTGAAGCGAAGGCCAACAGGCTCAAGGCTTCTCACCAAAGCTACCGCACCCTCGCGTGCGAAGGGAGGATTCCAGAAGGTCAAAGACTGCAAAGGCTGACACTGTCTGTTCTGTAAAAGGCTGACACTGTCCCCTTTGCAAAGCTGACAGAGAAGCCTCCAGAATAAAGGTGGACTACCTTTTGTACCCCTTAGTTCCGTAGAGTCAAAATAAATGTAAACCCTAGGGGTAGTGTAGTCATTTCCTTTGGGTGAACTGTGGGCTATAAATATGGGGGCTCGGTAGGTAACATTTAACACTTTCAGCATTTACTGTTGAGCTCCTGTAGCCACATACCTCGCTGTATTCATCCAGAGTTCAATTTATTGTGTTCCTTGTTCAAGCGGTGAAGCCCTGCTTCTTTGTGCTTTTTGCTTGAGCTCGCATTACATACCTCGCTTGTTTTAGTGCACCGAAGCCTGTCTAGGCGAAGGGTGTTTTGTGCGAAGTGTGTTTTTCAGCGTGCGTTCGCTCTGTGTAACTTGAGGCCAGACCTCACAGATTACTAGCGAAGCCCTGATCGAAGCCCGTTTTGCTTCTTGTATCGAAGCCCGTAGCGAAGTCCATTTGTGTGCGTGTAGACCATCGTGTACGAAGCCCAGCACCAGTTGCTACTGCCAAGTACTCGGTCGAAGTCCCCAGTAGGGTGTCCACTCTTGCGAAGGGTGAAGTGCGAAGCCTGCTCAAAGCACCCTGTGTGCGGAGACTGCACTGACTTAGCAGAGTAGATTTCCGAGGGTTGTAAGTGGAGCGAAGTCTTCTTGGCTTCAAACTTTTGCTCCTGTGAAGTCTGTGTTCGGAGCTGTCGAAGTACCTCCGAACCAGACCTTCGAAGGTAGTGTTCGAAGCCTGTTTCGCAGAAGACAGAACTGAACCGAAGGCTAAGTTTTTAGCACGAAATTTTAAAAGCTCCCATTCACCCCCCCTCTGGTCGCCGTTTCCGGTCCAACACCCATCCTGCCTCTTAAACTGCTGGATCATCATGCTGAGCTATGGCTCTCTGGCACAGATCCAACTCAGGATAGAACGGAGGTAAAACCTCCAACTCAGCTAGCTCCTCTCTCAAGGAAGCTAGAACCTCCACCTGAGACAAGCAGGTCTCACACTCTCTATCTACTTGGACAGACTTCTCGGCTTTCAGCTTAATAAACTCCAGTCTAAGAGACATGCAATTCTCATAGATAGTGGGTGAAACTGACAGTGTCTCAAGCTCTAGCCTAGTTCGTGCCAGCTCAGCTCTCACTCTCTCCAAATCACCCAAATGCTCATCGCCCTTGGCTTTCAGCTCAGCTAAACTAGCTAGATGAGATGGGCAATCAGCACAGGGCACGACGATAGTGGCTTGAGCATCTTTCAGCTCCAGCTGAGCGCTTTCAAGCTCAGTGGCCAAAGCGTCCCTCTCATCAACCCTTTTTGTGTACCTGGACTTCAGAATCGACAGGTCACACAGAAGCACCTCACACTTTGGGCACTCACTGCTATCACCCAAGCAAGGGGAAGAAGATAGACTCTCAATTCTGCCGTTGGCCACGACAAGCTCACTCTCTAATCCATCTATCCTCTTCTTAGCCCCTCTAAGCAGTTTTTCCCGATATTTTAACTCCTGACGATTGCTTTCAAGTAAATCAACAATTTCACGTTCATAAGATGATACCTTTTAATTGTCGTCGTCGTCGGAGTCATCGGAGGAGCCCTTCTCTTCCTTATCCCCAAGAGCCATTGAGCAGAAGCTCTTGTGGGATCTTCGGTGCTGATGTGAGTGGCTCTTTGGTCTATCCCCGAAGGCCATGAAGCAAAGGCCCACCGGATCATCCTTGTCCTTCCCCTTCCTGATGATGATCTCCTCATCGCTTGAGCTTGATGAATAGGAAGAAGACGTGGACCGCTTGGAGTAGCTCTTCTCCATCTCGGCCAAGAAAGCCTTGTCGCGCTTCTTGTTCTCTCACCGGTAGTCCTTCAGGCCCTTTCTGAAGAATCTGGTCTTTGGCTTGCCCTTGTTGAAGGAGCTGTCATGCTTGTCGGAGTCGTGGAAGCCACCACTGGTGCCCTTCTTGTGGCCATTGCGCTTGGGGCAGTCGGCGATGAAGTGTCCTGGGTCACCACACTCAAAGCACCCTGATTTCGTGCCATGTCTTTTGAACATTCTTTTGTCATAAACACGACGCACCCGGTTGTTAAAAAGACACAGGTCATCATCTCCCAAAGACTCAAGCTGGTCCTCAGTGATAGACATCAATGAGAACCCAGCACAACTCACAAAAGAGGGATCAACAGAAGGTGGCCAAAAACTTTGATCCAGAGCTAGTGAGATTTTATCTCAACTGGGTATCAACCTCGGTGGCCTTCAGCTTGCTAAACAACTCAGAAATGGTCAAGGTATCATAAGATGTGCTCTCAATGATAGAGGATACCTTGATCTCCCAGATCTTAGGGTCCATGGTATGGAGAACCTTGAGCGGCTGCTCATGATCTGACACTAACTGAACACCCTCAGCCTTGTTGTCCCGAAGCTTGTTTATGATCGATTGAAAATGACCAAACAACGTTTCAACAGATTCACCCAGCTTTTCTGTGAAGTTCTCATATTCACGCCAGTAGGTCTGATAGAGCCGATCCTTGACCTGGGCTGTCCCCTCATGGTGTGCCTGGAGGGTAGCACAGATCTCTCTCGCAGTGGAGAGATTGGATCACACGCTCAAATTCTGTGGGACCTAAACCAGAAAACAGAATATTCACAGCTTTGGTGTTGTTCTGATGCTGGGCAACAATATCTGGAGTAGTGCGCTCAGCAACAGGCAACACAGTGAAAGTAGTGTGAATACAAATGTTCCAGATGTCCGAGGTTTGGCTCATGAGATAGGCTCGCATGCGAGTCTTCCAATAATTATAGCCATAAGCTTCCAAGGACGGGACCTTTCCACGAGACGTCATGATCACTACTAGGGTTTAGAACCGGTTAAGGTATGGAAAAACCCTAACACCGAGGATGAAAACTATCACACGACATACTATGGTATATAGTGGAGTTTGGTTGGGAGACCTAACAACGCCAATTTACCAATCCTAATGTTGATCGTATGACACAAGACTCAATGAGAAACACACATGCAGAGATAAATGGGGTGATTGCTGTAGGACCGAAAGTAGCGACCAGAGGGGGGGTGAATGGGCGCCTAAACCATTATTTTGAATCAATGGCCTTCTCCCAACACCCAACGCACCTCGACAAACAAAAAAAAACTACCGAAGCAAAACAGATCACAAGTACTTAAAATAATATAGCCTAAAAATAACCGGTGTCCTAATCGAAAAGACACCACCACAGTGCTTAAAGGCAGATTGAAAGATCAATTAATTCACAGACATCTTGACAAACTCAAAACCACTGATTGACAATATTCAGGCATTTGATTCAACCAGATAAATGAAAATAACCACAAAACAAATTGTCTACAGATGATTTAACGATTGCCACTGAAATAGATAGACAACAAGGATTATATCAAACCAGATGAATAAACTAATTCAATCTGTTAATGGATTTAACACAGATTGTCCACAAAACTGGAAGCTTTACAAACTAGCACATCAAAGGATTAAACAACGAATTAACTGTAAATGCACGCAAAACAAGGCAAAACAGGAATACCGTAAATCGTTGTCTCCTGGTCATGTGTACATCTAGTCGAACAGCTTCCACACATTCATGTTTCCTGGAGACTGCTACTTCTGCTTCTGTGTATAAAAATTAATTCTCCAAACAGTACTATGATGCAGTGTGAGATTAACCAATATAGGTAACAAATCACCGTGAAGTCAAGCAATGGAGAACTGTGCGCTTGTGCACTGCTGCAAGCTGCTAGCAGCTGTCCTAGCCGTGCGAGCTGCTGGCCAGTCGTGCAAAGAAGCTAGCCAAGCTAGGCAATAGCTAGTAGCTAGCTGTCTGCTAGCACTGCTACGGCTGAACACTAGACAACAGCTAGGCTCTAGAGCTGACTACAACCATGCGAATGATGAAGGTCCAAATGCACGCAAATCGAAATGGAATAGTGCAACAGGAGAGAATAAAACAAATACCCAGGCAAAAAGTATTACCATGAACTATTGTCCCCTGGACACATGAGCGAACACGTTTCCATTGCCGATGTTTACAGCAAACGATCCCGTGAATGGCAATAAACAAACTGCGCCGTGCAATAAAAAATCCCATCGAAACTTTCACCAGTTCCTCCGCCGTGCAAGTGATACCGTGCCAAAGATAGCTGCAGATGCTGCAGGCTAGCTATCTATGCACGTAGCCTCAAAGGGCGTGCAGAGAAATGAACCAGAGGAGAAAAAAACTGGCGGCGACGACGAATCGGCTCAGATGAAAATTACGCTGGCGGTGGAGAAGAAAGGAACAGATGAAAAGTGACCCAATATTTGGTAAAGTGTTTTTCTAAAAAATAGGGTAACCCTAACCCTAGGATATTGGGGCCTATTTATAGGCAGCCCACTAAATGGGAAAAATGCAAAAATACCCCTAGGGTTTTTTACAGACGCTGAATAAAAATGGAAAAGACTGAAATGCCCTTAGGATTTTTTACAGACTAGACTGACAGACTATGGGCCTAAAGGCAAAATAGTAAACTCCTAAATAAACATAACTTGTCCTGATGCGGAGCTTTCGTAGCAGCTACGGCTTTGCCTCAGAACGGTCAGATCCGAGATCAGCGGTCGTCAGTTTTGCGTCGAAACATACAAAGCGTCCACCGTCTTCACACCGGGTACCCGGATTGGGCCGGCCCGATTCCGCAGCTCCCTTAGCCCGGCAATCGCTCACTGCCCGTGTACTTGAGTCAATCCCGGTCAATAGCACAGTGGATCCTCTACTGCTCATAGCCCATGTACCCGGATTGTGCCAGCCCGACTTCGCGGCCCCTCTGCCCGACAGTCGCTTGCTGCCCGTGTACTTGAGTCACATGCGGCCCAGACACAGTAGGTCTTCTCTTCTCTTTTCAGTCCTCTTTGACTACCGTTGACAATGACTCATCACATCTGGAGCCATGAGGCCCACGCTCTTCAGCATGGCTCCTCAATTGCAACTATAGGGATGAGCTTAAAATTGGTGTCAGAGTGCTGCTCGTGTCGCAATGCACAAGGAGAGACGCTAGCAAAAACTCAAGTAGGGGGTACAAGATTGCTCACATCTACTAGTGAAACAAAAGAGGCAGTAAAGAAGTTGACGCTTCAATCAAAAACTAACACAAACAGAACTATAACTTTTTGACCACTTTTCTTTCTTCCTTCCTTCCTTCTATTTTTGATATACTTTGGACAAGAAACTTCTCCCTCTTTTATTCTCTCCTTTTTCTGTGTTTGGCCAACTCAAATTTTTACGATGGAGTAAAATTAGCACTACCAACAATTGGAAACACTTGGTAAAACCTATGGGTGCAATCCCCAGAGCTATCGATATGCTAGTCTCATGGGTTACGACAATTTCCAACGGAAACAAAGATTGGGTTGCTATGGTTCTCAACAAAAAATAAAGGGATTTATGTGGACTCGGATGGAAAGAAACAACCAGAACAAAAAAATGATCTGAACTAAAAAGGTAAAATGAATTCCAAGCAATTAAATAAATAGAAACCGTAAGTCCTCAATTTAGGTTTGCAACTATGACAAAAACTAAAGGACAAGATGAAAAACATAGAGTCCTACTACCTAGATTAGTAGAAAAAACATAAAGAAATGTTATGCCAAAGAAAATACTATGATCAATACAAAAACTAGATGAGGCGATGTAATCTAGGCTATGACAAATAGATATAATCCTAATAACTTTCATGGCTTTTTATTGGTAGGACCGGAATAAAACCTAACTACAGATAAATTGTGATCACCGAGTAAACCCGGTGCTTTGATACCAAGATGATATGGGGAGACACGATCTTCTCGCTGAGCTCATGGTAGATGGAGGATAACTTGTGAGACGCTGATGATTATCTAGTTGTTCCCCTACTACTGATGTAAAAGATCTCAACCCTATGGATATTCGCAACACCACACACTTGCGCACATAGCCGCTAGCCACAAAGCTATTCTACAATATACTAATTCTCAATGGAACAACAGATAACACTAGAATTCTTCAGTAGCAAGAACACCAAATCAAAACAAAGTGGTGGAGGTAAAATTCCTGAT
The DNA here is from genome assembly GCA_019279435.1 of Zizania palustris. Classification (NCBI taxonomy): domain Eukaryota; kingdom Viridiplantae; phylum Streptophyta; class Magnoliopsida; order Poales; family Poaceae; genus Zizania; species Zizania palustris. The sequence goes on along the minus strand of JAAALK010000289.1, from coordinate 2,642,339 downwards.
CAAAACAAAGAGGAATTCATGGTAAACAGAAGAAGGTAGAGCAATCATTCAATCTGAAGTTTAATATAATCTAAAAATCAACCTCTATCTAGGGCCGACCACCTCTTTATATAGGTGTCTTAGAGGCAGTGGCCAGGCCAAAACTAAAAGAGTCCCACTCTGGTACGAAGTCCTAATGTAGTTTGACTCCTACGCTGAGTTGGAGTCCTACACTAATTGGAGTCCTACTTTGAGTAGAAGTCCTACTCTAATTTTGAAATTAACTAGATACAAACCTACCCAAGGGTTAGGTTCGGCCAGAATTATTGGGCTCACAGGCCCAACTTCATAGGCACATCTACTTTAGGAATTCAACGACAATTGATCTTGATGCACATCTCCTCCTCGGACCATGCATCTCCTCCTTATGACATGCTTATGTGTCCTTCAAATATGATCATACACAAATGCATAGACTTAGGTAGTATAAAATTCTCATCAATAATTATATCAGATCCGACTAAGTGTGAATTCATCCGTTGATCAAGTAACTTTGCATGTGCTCTCGTCATTGGCCTATCCTAACTTCTATAGATTTATCTTGTGCAGAAACATCAATTGAAGAGAATAGGATGTCCTCATCAGGTAACAGGAACAATCTCCCAAAAATACCCTTTGGTCGCACAACTATATCAAACATATAGATACAACTCCCACTGCTTTGTATCCAATCGAAAAATATGATACATCCACCTCTTAACACTCTCAATGCTTTGCTCAACCACCCAAATTAAACTATTTTTGGTAAATTGAAAACTACTAAGGTCAGCACCATCATAACCAATAAGTATTTGTCCATCACCGTAGTAAATCTTAAATGATATTCTATATGTCATGCCTATAAACATTATGTTTACACCAACAAATCTAAATTAAGCAGCAAATAATATCACAAATATAACTACATGTCTAGCGTGTCAGTACCATTCAACTTCCTTAATAATAAGAAAATTACATTCGAAGTATCGCTACATTTAGTCTTAATATAGAAAATATCGAACATAGTAAAGTATGTTAAAATACTTGGAACAACAATGGATGCAGTCATGGTGGGGTCTTACGTTAGCAGGCTAGCACACAAAATAAAGCTACATAGAATAAACAACTATGTTAAACTACCTATAAATTATCCCTAAACAACGCCTAAATTATGTCTAAACTATGTTTTAAAAACTTATAAATTATATCTAAATTACACTTAAATTATCGCTAAAGTATGTTTTAAGTTTATCTAAATTACATTTAAAGTACCCCTAAATTAGAGACTAAAGTATATTTAACTTGCCTATAAATTATCTCTAAAGTACTCATAAATAATAGCTAAAATATATTTAATGTAACTCTAAATTATGTTTAAATTACCCCTAAATTATCACTATGTTATGTTTAAAGTAACCATAATTATCGCTAAAGTATGTTTAAATTACATCTAAATTATCTCTAAAGTACCCATAAATTATCGCCAAAGTATGTTTTAAGTATCTCTAAAGTATCTCTAAAGTACCCCTAAATTATTGCTAAAGTATGTTTAAAGTATCTCTAAAGTACCCAAAAACTATCGCTTAAGTATGTTTAAAGTGCCTCTAAATTATCTCTAGGGTATCCATAAATTATCGCTAAACACTACTACAAACCGTCACTGTAGTGGCGTTGGGCAAAACCACTGTAGTGGCGGGCCATTAGATGCCCGCCACTAGAGTTGCTGGTGCTGACGGCAGCACCAGCGCCCGCCACTATTGTTGGTAAAGTAGTGGCGGTCGGTGCTGACGTCAGCTCGGACCGCCACTAATTTACCAATAGCAGTGGCCAGCGCTGGTGCTGCCCGCCGCTGCTAAGATGGCCGCCACTAAAGTAATGATGACATCACTTGCGACCGCCACTACTATTCTAGCTATAAATGCGCAGCTTCTTCCTCCCCGAGCTCTACTGGAGTTCGCATTTAATTTTGTCCGTACAATGGCGACAAAAATCTAGATAAAGAGGGGGGAGGCTTTGTTTTCCTTTCTTTTGAAGGATTTCATTCTAGGAGGTAAATCCATGCCGAATCTAACATTTATTTTGTATTTAATCATGTATACAATGAGTTATTAGCGTTTTTCTAATTTAGGGTTTGTGAATAGAAATTTTCAAATAATCTTCCATTTACAGTGTTACCTTCTCCCAAATGAACAAATATGACCCTCCTCACAATTATTCATCACTTGTATATTGATTTACATCATTTTAATCTCTTTTTTAAATTGATTTATGATTATAGATCTAGAGTTATGTTGTTCGGAGAGAGAGAGAAACCAATATAGTTAATTTATTTAATAATTTTTTCTGCTTAATAAGTAGTTTTAATTAAAGCATTGAGGATTTTTAATTAATGTTGTTATGAGCGATAATAAATCAATATATTTTCAATTTGTAAATTACTAAAATTAACAATAATGATTTTATTAATATTTTTTCAAATAATATATGTTTTAGATGGAGCACAGGTCCTGGATGTACTCGTCCAACGACGGAGATGTGGTGGCATATTTTAACAGAGTAACTGAATTTACTGAAGCTGCCGCACAATATGCTTCCCGTCAGAGTGAAGAGGCAATATATTGTCCTTGTAAAGTTTGTAAAAACGAAGCGATGTATCCGTGTTCTGATCGTGAAACCATACGATTCCACTTGTTGAAAATGGTTTCGTGAAGAACTATTATATATGGACGAAACACGGTGAGATGGGCCAAAATCCTCCTGAAGATTCTGATGTGCCGCAAGATGCTCATCAACATAGAAGAGGTTGTGATCATACATCCGACATAACACATGATGATGTTGATCAACATGATGATGATGACGCCTTTGATGTGGAGGAACTGATGCGAAATGTTCCGCCTGAGGTGTTGTTGCAGAGAACTACAACCAAAGGATACGATAACTTTGAAGCACTTGACAAAGCATCAAAAAACCTTCTTTACGAAGAACGCCACGGATGCGATAAGCAGTATACTGTGTTGTACACAATTCTTGAGCTTATGAAACTGAAGGCCAGCAATGGATGGTCTGACACTAGTTTTTCAGATCTTTTACAACTCCTAAAAAAGGTTTTGCCAAAACCCAATGGTTTACCATCTGATACGTACCAAGCAAAGAAGATGATTTGTCCATTGACTTTGGGCGTTCAGAAGATTCATGCATGCCCGAACAACTGTATCCTATATCGAAAAGAGTATGGATTGTTAGAGAGATGTCCGCAGTGCAACGCGAGTCGATACAAATGTCCAAATGACTGTGTGGAGGACTACAATGACCACCAGAAGAAGAATAATAAGAGGTTGCAGAAGAGGAATAAAATGTTATTGAAGACCATCCTGGAAAAAAGATGGAGAGGAAAGTTCCAGCCTTAGTAATGTGGTACCTACCAGTGATTGATCGGTTGAAACGTATGTTCTCTAATCCTAGAGATGCTGAACTATTAATCTGGCATTTCGCTGGGCGAAAGAAAGAAGGAAAACTTCGGCACCCTGCGGATGCTAGGCAGTGGAAATCATTTGACCTGGCCCATCCAGATTTCTCGGATGATCCTAGAAATATCAGGATGGGGCTTAGCACGGATGGAATGAATCCCTTCGGTGAGATGAGGAACCCACATAGTACGTGGCCAGTCTTTCTATGCTTGTTCAACATTCCATCATGGTTGTGCCATAAAAGAAAATACCTTATGCTCACTACTCTAATTTCTGGTCCAAAACAACCTGGCAATGACATTGATATCTTTCTAGAACCTTTGATGGAGGATATGAAACGTCTATGGGAACATGGTGTCTGTGTGTGGGATGAGCACAAGAAAGAGCACTTCAATCTAAGAGCCATAATCTTTTGCACCATAGCTGACAACCCAGGACGCATGTCCCTAACAGGACAGGTTAAAGGAAAGACAACATGTGTAGTGTGTGTGGACCAGACAGAATCTATGCATCTTCCATCATTCGTTAAGACGATATATATGCGACACCGCAGATTTTTACCAAAAAACCACAAATATCGAAGAAATAGGAACCATTTTGACGGTACAATCGAGCTTGGACAGCCTCCACGAAATCGAGATGGCAAATTTCTATTCGAAATGGTAAAGAATATCAAAGTTGTTTTCGGAAAGAAGAGGAAGAAATCTGAAAAAATTTCAAAGGACGCTCCATTTAAAAAGCAGTCGATCTTCTTTAGATATTTGCCCTATTGGAAGGAGTTGGAGATTGGTCATGCTATCGATACAATGCACGTTGAGAAGAATGTCTTCGAAAGCACTATCGGTATTTTGTTAGACATACCGGGCAAATCAAAAGATGGACTCAAAGTACGAAGGGACCTTCAAACTCTCGGAATTAGACCCGAGCTTCACCCACAGGAAAGGGCCAATGGAAAATTTTTCCTTCCGGCTGCTAGCTATAACCTCACAATTGACGAGAAAAGATCAATCTGCAGGTGTCTACATGGCATTAGAGTTCCAACAGGATTCTCAACGAATATAAAGAATATTGTCTCCATAGCAGATTTGAGGATGAGCGGCTACAACACTCATGATTGTCATGTTATGCTTGGGCTATTCCTCGCCATCGCAGTAAGAGGAGTCAAACATTCATTTCTGAAGATGGTGATAACACGCATGTGTCACTTCTTCAATGTCATATCAAAGAAGGTGATCGACACTGAAGAGTTAAATGAATTACGGAAACAAATGAGGGAGACTATGTGTCAGCTTGAGATGTGCTTTCCTCCTTCATATTTTGATATTATGGAGCACTATATGATACATATAGCAGACCAAATCTTTGTTCTCGGTCCAACGTACCTGCACAATATGTATGCGTACGAGCGTATAATGGTTATCTTCAAGGGTTACGTACGAAATCGTGCTTATCCAGAGGGTTCCATGATAGAGGGCTACATGACTGTGGAAGTCATTGAGTGCTACGCAGATTACATAAGAGATGGAAGACCAATAGGAGTTCCCGTGTCGCGGCACCATGGAAGACTCACCGGTAAAGGAACTAAAGGCAGGAAAATCATACGAGACAATAGTTACCAAAGAATAAGAGAATCACATTACAGTGTAATGCATCAGTTGGCGATTATGAGACCATATGTTGAACAACACCTGCAAGAGCTTCGTGAAAAGAATGAAGATCGCGATGAACAATGGATTATGAAAGAACACAAAATTTATTTCACATCATGGCTGAGGGATCTAAACCTTTCGATCGGAGAAACCGACGAAGAGATGATGATAAATAAATTGTCTTATGGTCCATTGAGCATGGTTAAAACATGGCAAGCGTATGACATCAATGGTTTCACATTCTATACCAAAGCAAAGGATCAAAAGAGTCAGTGGCAAAATAGTGGTGTCAGAGGAGAAGCAGAAGATAGCACTGGACAAAAGAATGCTTACTATGGATACATCGAAGAAATATGGGAACTTAACTACGGGAACTCTATAGAAATCCCTGTATTTAAGTGTCAGTGGGTCACACATCCAGAAGGTGTGGAGGTGGATGATCACGGGTTTACGATAGTTGACCTTAATAAGGTGGCTTATAAAGATGACCCCATGATACTCGCTCAATTCGTGGCACAAGTATTTTACATACTTGATCCTAAAGATGAGAAAAAATACATCATTGCTCCAGGAAAACAAAGAATTGTTGGAGTTGATAGAGTCGAAGACGAAGAAGAATACAATCAGTTTGATGAGGTGCTGTTTTTCGTTGACATATCAAGAATCAATGTGGTTGAAGCAAAACTGTCATTTGGCAGTGTGATTCCTTATCTACGCACCAATGGCGATGGAAAATTAGTTCAAGGCTAGATCATTTATGTTTAGTTGTAAAATCAATTATGTCATTTATTATTAAAACATTTTCAAGATCAAATGAGGATTTAATTAAACATCAATTATGCCAACAGTAAGGTTCAAACCTCGAACCGCATGGCCCCAAGGAGCCCCACGCACCACTGCGCTACTAAGTGTTTCACGTCATTGTAGGAAGAGTATTATATGCTATATATATAATCACTACTAAGAGAAAACATAAATAAAAAAGTATTGAAAATTAGAATAGAAATGTAAAAACATGTTTGGATGCCTAGCAGCAAGGTTCGAACCTCAAACCGCCTGCGGGCAGCAAGGTTCGAACCTCGAACCGCATGGCACCAAAGCAACCCCCGCACCACTGCGGTACTAAGTGTTTCTCGAAATGAGTGGCAACGTATGCTAGATAACCCCACCAGAGGCAGTAGTGGCGGGCAGGATGACGTCACCAGACCGCCACTGCTATCCGATTTAGTAGTGGCGGTCGCATGATGTCACCAGACCGCCACTGCTATCCGACATAGTAGTAGCGGGCTGGATGACGTCATCATGTCCGCCACTACTAAGACACATATATACTTTCCACTCCCGCCGTCCGAAAACCTAGTTTCATTTTCTAAACCCTAAACTCCTGTGTCGCCCCCCTCCTCCCATCGCCGCCGTCGACGTCCCAGAGCACGTCGCCGCTGCCCTCCGCCCGTCGCCGCCTTCCTCGGAGCCCATCGGCGCAGCCCGTGTCGCTGCCATCCAGTCGATCAGTAAATGATTATTAACCTATATCTTTGGTCTTATTTTATTCGAGCTTAGGGTTAAAATGATGGAGGATTGTTATATTAATTTATGCGTGGTAATATAATTTAGTATAATATTACTAGTAGAATGCACTATAACAATAATGTTTTTTAATCTACTGTAAAAAATTATGAGAAAAAATTTCCACTATAACAATAATGTTTTTTAATGTACTATAAAAAATTTCTGAGAAAAAAAATTTCCACTATAACAATGTGACAAAAAAAATGCATATGGCTCCTCCTAAGATTGAACCAACAAACAGTGGATCCTCAGATTCTACATCAAGTGGCGTGTGTGAGGTTTGCAAATGCGGTAAACATAAGGTACATGATGGTATAGTTTGCAGTTGTTTGGCGAAGAAAGTGATTCTCATAATGGACTCCGACTCGGAGGACGACTCGCGATCACCGCAACCAGATAGGGTAAGTGTTGGCAGACGGAAGAATGATGAGACAACCGGTGGTAGAGGGAAACATGCCGAGGCTAGCGGTGCAAAAGGGAAGCATGTAGAGCAATGCGACAGCAAGAGGAGGAAGGAGGCAAGATCCTCTTTTTATGCAAATTTTATATTTTTATCATCCAATTCAATCATTGATAATAAGTTGTCCTCACTATCGCCGCCGTGTGTATTTTCTTGTTCAGGAACATGGAGAGCAGTTCAGACTGCCTGATGATGCTGATTTGGTTGAGGATTGGCAAGTTGAGGCTTTTAATCTGTTTAACCAGAAATAGGTTGGGTTTGTGCCGAGGAAGAAGAAGAAGCTCCAAACCATATCTTTCTTTTGGGTTTGACCAGTAGTGCGTTTCGATGTGTAAGCTGGTTTCCCCAGCCTGGACTTGTGTTTGTTTATTACTTGTGTTTGTGGAAACCTACATTTTTTATGATGGTTTTAAATTTACTGGATAATAATAACTAATTATAGAGTCAAAACATGAATATGGTTTTTCTATAAATTTTGCTGAATTATTTCATGTCTTGTAGTTCAAATTGAACTTATTTTGACTTTGATCATAAAAACACACTTAATGAAATAAAAACAGTAAACTAAGGGAGAAAAGTAAAGTGAGGCGGAATAATACCAATTTTTTAAATTTGATAAGTTATGATGTATTTTTATTGTTAAAAAAATCAAGTTCAAACTAGAATTTAAACATGAATAAAAAGTCATGAAAATTAGAATAGAAATGTAAAAAAAATACTTGGATGCTAGCAGCAAGGTTCGAACCTCAAACCGCCTGAAGGCAGCAAGGTTCGAAACTTGAACCGCATGGCACCAAAGCAACCCCCGCACCACTGCGCTACTAAGTGTTTCTCGACATGAGTGGCAACGTATGCTAGATAACCCTACCAGCGTCGCATTAGTAGTGGCGGGCAGGATGACGTCACCAGCCCGCCACTGCTATCCTTTTAGTAGTGGCGGTCGCATGATGTCATCGGCCCACCACCACTAAGTCAAGTGACGTACACTGAGGCAGAAAAATACCAACTTTTTAAATTTGATAAATTATGATGTATTTTTATTGTTAAAAAAATTCAAGTTCAACGAGGATTTAAACATCAATAAAAAAGTGCTGAAAATTTAAAAAAGTACAAAACATAAAAAAATGTTGATATGGCGCCAGCAGCAAGGTTCGAACCTCAAACCGCCTGTCGGCAGCAAGGTTCGAACCTCAAACCGCATGGCACCAAAGAACCCCCCGCACCACTGCGCTACAAAGTATTTCTCGGCTATTTGTGCAGTGTATGCTAGATAATCCCTACCTCTACGTGGACTTTTTTGCATTTAAATACCAATTTCTGTTAATGAAAGATACCAATATTTGCAATTAGAATATTGGTGTTGTATTTTTATTGTACAAAAAGTTTCAAGTTCAAAGGAAGAATCAACTATAGGTTTTGCTTTCAAACCTAGGTCATTTCATCTCTAAACCCTAATTCATCCCGCAGAATCTTAGGTTTCTTAACGCCCTACATGATTATTTTCTCGAAACAATTTTATTTTTTATGACAACATCTATGGATCGATCATATCATAACAACATGACAAGTCTCATCTTTTTAGACTTTATTTTATTTTTTGAGGATTAAAAAACTATAAAAATACAAGTTGTCGATCGAGTGTTGTGGAAACCTACATTTTTTATGATGATTTTAAATTTACTGGATAATAATAACTAATTATAGAGTCAAAACATGAATATGGTTTTTCTATAAATTTTGGTGAATTATTTCATGTCTTGTAGTTCAAATTGAACTTATTTGACTTTGATCATAACAACACACTTAATGAAATAAAAACAGTAAACTAAGGGAGAAAAAGTAAAGTGAGGCAGAATAATACCAATTTTTTAAATTTGATAAGTTATGATGTATTTTTATTGTTAAAAAATCAAGTTCAAACTAGAATTTAAACATGAATAAAAAAGTAATGAAAATTAGAATAGAAATGTAAAAAAAATGTTCGGATGCTAGCAGCAAGGTTCGAACCTCAAACCGCATGCAGGCAGCAAGGTTCGAACCTCGAACCGCATGGCACCAAAGCAACCCCCGTACCACTGCGCTACACTGTGTTTCTCGACATGAGTGGCAACGTATGCTAGATAACCCCACCAGCGGTTGGATTAGTAGTGGCGGGCATGCTGACGACACTAGCCCGCCACTGCTATCCTTTTAGTAGTGGCGGGCATGCTGACGTCAGCGTATGCCCGCCACTACTATACGTTTTTCCACCCGCCTAGACTAAACCCTAGTAGTGGCGGTCGGTGACGTCAGCGGCCCGCCACTACTATGTCTTTGCCTGCCACTACTACGATAAATATCAGTGGCGGGCATGCTGACATCAGCGTGTGCCCGCCACTACTAATCTGCCTATATAAATTTTTCACTCCCGCTCTCTGAAAACCCTAAGCCCTAATCTTCTCCCGCCAGTTGCTGCCGCTTCTAGAGCCCGCGCCGCCGTTGTCGTTGTCATCCCCGAAGCCCGTCACCGACGTCAAAGAGCCGTTGGTGTCCCCGGACCCCTCGCCACCACCTCGGAGCCATCGCAGTCATCCTCAAAGGCTGTCACCGGAGCCCGCGTCGGTGTACTCGGACCCCTCGCCGCCGCCTCGGAGCCGTCGCACACCGCCATCCCTGTCCAGGAGCCCGCGCCGCCACCCTCGGAACCCGTCCCCGACGCACGCCACCATCCCCATCCTAGAGCCCGCGCCGCCACCCTCAGAACCCGTCACCGCCGTCGCCCCGAGCTCCGCCTGTCACCGGAGCCCACGTCGCTATCCCCGGACCCCGCGCTGCCGTCTTGGAGCCATCACCGCCATCCCCTTCCCCGAGCGCACGTCGCCGTCCCCGTTCAGGTTGCTAAACTTTGTACCTACTGCTTTTAGTCTCTATATTTACCTACTGCTTTTAGTCTCTAGATTTACTTAAGTGTGATTTAAGTGTGTTGAAAGTTTGTTTGATTGTGTTGTGAGTTTTTGACCTTGAAAAGAGGATTGTCCTAACTATGTTCTTCCTGAACTTATATGTGTGTTAGCCCATCTTCAATCATATTAATATAAACTGTTTTAGTTGGTAAATTTTGCAGTTTATTCTGAATATGGTCAAAAGCTGAAAATGATTCCTGATTGCACCATTCATCCACTGTGAAGTGGTACTCTATGTGATTAACACTGATTTTGGCATTGAGTTATCTCATGTATGTCATACAATATTACCACTTTTTGGGAATTGATTTTGGTACTGTGAAGTGGCATTGATTTTGGCATTTATTTTGGGTGAAGTCTTCTATATCTAAGTTTGTGATATAGTCTTTAATTTGACTCATTGGAGCTAAATCTGTGATTAAGTTTGGAGGAGCGTTGGGTGTTTTGAAAGGGCCATCTAATTCGAAAGAATTTTGTCGAGGCGCCTATTCACCCCCCCTCTAGTTCTTGAGTGTTCTTATGTTCTTGAGTGTATTCTTGAGAGAGGTAGGCCAACACAAGCTAAGTTAGGTTTCTAGGGTTTATTGTCCTTAGAGAATCTCCATTGTACTTTCTAAATGTGAATTGCTATTCAAATGGAGCTATATTCAAATGAATTGCTACTAAGGGAAAATAGCAGTGACGGGCAGGATGACATCAGCATGCCCGCCACTGCTAATCCACCTATATAAAAGTTTTTGCTCCCGCCGTCCGAAAACCTAGTTTCATTTCTAACTCCCGTGCGCCGAACTCTGCCCATTGCCGCCGCTCCCGGAGCCCACGCCGCCCTCGGAGCCCGTCGCCGTCATCCCCGAAGGCTGTCGCCACCAAACTCCGCACGTCGCTCCCAAAGCCCACGCCACCCTCGGCTACCCTTGAAATCATTGCATACCACATTACCACTTTTTTAGAGGAGCGTTGGGTGTTTTGAAAGGGCCATCTAATTCGAAAGAATTTTGTCGAGGCGCCTATTCACCCCCCTCTAGTTCTTGAGTGAAGTCTTCTATATCTAAGTTATGCCATGAGAAATATTGCATACCACATTACCACTTTTTTAGAACAACTTTTAGAGGCCTATGATGCAAATAGTAATTGAGTTATCTCATGTATGTCATCAAGCCGTGCGACACATCCATTCCTGTCAACAACTTCTTCTTTCTCGTGTTGCTGACAGGGAATGGATGTGCTCACGGTTCCATGGCAGCCATGAACATATTTGAAAAACAACACAAAATATGCTGAGGCCTCAACAACACAAGAGAGAGAGAACAACACAATCTCCTAACTTGAGGATTAATATAGTAGGTTCAGAAGTAATAGCTCACTACTGTAGCCAAGAAGAGTGTTCATACATTCTCCACCTTTGACACTTTGATCAGTTTACTACTGCTATTACTTCTGAGGCTACAGTAGTAAACTGATCACAGTGTCAAAGGTGGGAAATGTATGAAAACTCTTCTTGGCTACAGTAGTCAGCTATTACTTCCGAAGCCACTATATTAATTCTCAAGTTAGGAGATTGTGTTGTTCTCTCTCTTTAGTTTTGTTGATACCTCAGCATATTTTGTGTTGTTTTTCCCTCTAATGTTCCATGGCAACAAAATATGCTGAGGCCTCAACAACATTGTGATCAGTTTACTACTGCTATTATTTCTAAGGCTACTATATAGTAATCCTCAAGTTCATCCGGCTGAAGGCCAACATTAGATTCTGCAATTCCTTTTAGAGGCCTATGATGCAAATTGTTATTGAGTTATCTCATGTATGTCATCAAGCCGTGTGAAACGTCCATTCCTGTCAACAACTTCTTTCTCGTGTTGCTGACAGGGAATGGACGTGCTCACGGTTCCATGGCAGCCATGAACATTTTGAAAAGCAACACAAAATATGCTGAGGCCTAAACAACACTGTGATCAGTTTACTACCGCTATTATTTCTAAGGCTACTATATACTAATCCTCAAGTTCATGCATCTGGCTGAAGGCCAACATTAGATTCTGCAATTCCTTTTAGAGGCCTATGATGCAAATTATTATTTAGTTATCTCATGTATGTCATCAAGCCATGGGACACATCCATTCCTGTCAACAATTTCTTCTTTCTCGTGTTGCTGACAGGGAATGGATGTGCTCATGGTTCCATGGTAGCCATGAAAATTTTGAAAATCTACACAAAATATGCTGAGGCCTAAACAACACTGTGATCAGTTTACTACCGCTATTATTTCTAAGGGTACTATATACTAATCCTCAAGTTCATGCATCTGGCTGAAGGCCAACATTAGATTCTGCAATTCCTTTTAGAGGCCTATGATGCAAATTGTTATTTAGTTATCTCATGTATGTCATCAAGCCATGAGACACATCCATTCCTGTCAAAAATTTCTTCTTTCTCGTGTTGCTGACAGGGAATGGATGTGCTCATGGTTCCATGGCAGCCATGAACATTTTGAAAAGCTACACAAAATATGCTGAGGCCTAAACAACACTGTGATCAGTTTACTACTGCTATTATTTCTAAGGCTACTATATACTAATCGTCAAGTTCATCCGGCTGAAGGCCAACATTAGATTCCACAATTCCTTTTAGGGGCCTATGATGCAAATTGTTATTGAGTTATCTCATGTATGTCATCAAACCATGTGACACATCCATTCCTGTCAACAACTTCTTCTTTCTCGTGTTGCTGACAGGGAATGGATGTGCACATGGTTCCATGGCAGACATGAACATTTTGAAAAACAACACAAAATATGTTGAGGCCTCAACAACACTAGAGAGAGAGAACAACACAACATCCTAACTTTAGGATTAATATGACATCAGACCTTTTTTGCATAACCAAAATTCTGATACATTAGCCTCTTAATATGAATAGTTTATCTATGGCGGAAGAAGGACGTTCCATCGAGGAGCTCATCTACGAGTCTCCCGCAAAAACAAATAAAGAGGGTTCATCTGAAGGATCCTCCGATAGCGAATCTTCGTACCACTCTCCGGAGAATGAACATCCAATGGAGCCTAGGTAGAAGAGAACGAGAGAAGACGCCGATGAGGATTACATTCCTGAAGCTCAAGCGGAGGTAATTATTACGTTAGTAACAAGTCAGAGCAGCTTCTAACCGAGGATTACATTCCTGAAGCTCACATTGTCTATCATCGTAGGATCGTCCAAAGCGAGGAAGCAAGCGTCGATTATTCCAAGTCGAGACAAGAACAACTATTGTCCCAGCTATTGAGTCAGCTGAGCGAACAGATGTTGAGCCAGCTGCCACAACATCGTCTGCAAATACGAAGAGGAGATGGAAACGGGAGAAGAACAAGCTGCATACAGCTATCTATGAGGTTGAAGAAGTGCATGTTGATGGGGCTCCAAAGAAGCCAAAAGAAATCACAGCGAAGTGGCGTAACGACTGTGGATGTCTCGCCAGGGAGCGATGTAAGATAGTTTGGAAAAATTGGAAGACTGTCCCTGAAGCTACAAAGAACGAATTGTGGCAGCATATAAAAGCGCATTATAAATTCCCGGAAGACCGCTTAGAAGACGCTAAAGCTGCCACATTTAAGACTATCGGGAAGGCTCTCCGTACATTTAGGACTAAACTGAACACACAATACCTTCAGAAAGATGAGTTGCCACTCAACGACTATGGCTTTATAACGCCAAATGAATGGAACGAATTAAAAATGCAGCATTGCTCGGAAGAAGCCAAACAAGAGAGCATCATGTTCAAAGAACTTAATAAGAAGAATAAGTTCCCCCATAAACTTGGGCCAGGTGGTTATAAGGCCAAGGAGGATGAGTGGAGTAGAAAGGAGGAGGAGGACCGTGCGGCTGGGTTACCTGAACAGTTTTCAGGTGCTGATCAGCGCACTAAGAGATGGCTCCTAGGTCGAGCTAAAAAAACACCCGAGGGCCAATATATGCTCTCCGACTCACGGACTAGTGAAGTATTCCAGAAAGTACAGGAAATCGCTGAGTTGGAGAAGACTGGAAAGTTCAAGCCCGAGGGATGTAACGACCAGCTTACATCTGCTCTCGGAAACGAGGAACATCGAGGGCGCACCCGAGGTGTCTCTTCTATAGCACCCTAGAAAAATACTTTCAAGAAACAGGAGGGTGCCACATACAAGAAGCGTCAAGCACGCACAGACAACGCCACAAAGCGCCGTGCAGAGTGGGAGCGACACTTTTTTGAATTTATTAACGAGAATCCAAACATAATGCAGGCTACAGCTGGACAAATAATTGTGCCAGAGGTACGACTCGACGTACCAAGCAGTGTTGGCTCAGTACAAGACAAATTTCTTGTAAATTATATTAAAGAGGACACACCATGCAGCCTGCATGTACCGATAGGGCGCAAAGGGCATTCCCAAGAGGCTGCACGAGGCATTGCTATGCCTGGGGATTTATTTCACAATCGGCCTATTCCTGCTGACTATACCAAGGTTCAGGTCAATGAGATCTCCAACGACAGATTTATTAATGACCCCTTGGATCTTCCAATGCCTGATGAGGGGATTGAGACAATCGGAGATGCTCTAAATAACTTTGTCCTATGGGCGAGCCGAGATATCAAATTACTGTAGACAAGTTCTCAGAGTAAATCACCTATTGTCTCATCACAATCCCCCACATATCTTTCATCTCAGGATGTGCAAAATATAGGATCATTATCACCTGTTGATGAGCGTGAAATAGAGGAAAAGTCAGAGGAAGAGCCAGTGCCCAATAAAGTGGCAGGCTTGATAGAATCGAAAGTGACTGAGCCTAATCCTCAAGTGACAAAGCCAGTGCTAGTGCTTGAGCCCACTGATGAGCCCAACACAAATGTGCCAGAGCCAGATCAAATGCCAGTGCTAGTTCTGACTGAGCCTCAAGTGCCAGTTCTGACTGATCCTCAAGTGCCGGTGGCCAAGCCCATAACAAAAGTGCCAGTGCTAGTTGCTGTCGAGCCTAAAAAACAAGATGCATGCCCAAAGCCAGCAATCCACAAGATAACTGTTCAAGCTGGGCAGTGTTCTGCGCTGAAATCTGAGATGCATAAATTTTTTACTACTATGGGGCAAACACGTTCTATGCCCGAAGCGGCTCCCATAAAGGCTCCAGTACAAAAGCATGCGGGCTCACTTTCTGTTGATAAGAGGACCTACGAAGACGAGGATTATATCGAATACGAACCAGGCAAACCATTATTACCCCAAGGAGTACTTAATTGTATGCCTTGGACGATGAAAACATTTCATGACTGGTACCTCGAAGCGTCTTCATTAGGAGTAACACAAATAGAACTGAAGGTTCCACAAGAAATATTCAACTGCCCAGAGTTTAAGCTTGCACTATTTTTCGACGACTTCCATCAGATGTTTCGTCTGAAGCGAACCGACATCACAAGCATGATGCTCTGGTGCATGTAAGTACTTTATACTTTGTCAATACAAAGCAAAAATAAATAATGTCTTATATTGACTATTGTTTTATAACATATGCAGTTGTAATTCATGCGGTGACGAGTCTAAATTGTATGGGTACTTAAACCCGTCATTAATAAGCCAAAGTGCGCTGAACCCGACACTAAACCAGAACGATAGCAAGTACTGGATTGCGGGTAAGAAAAAATTTCAAAGAAAGATGTTCAATAAAGACGAAGACAAACTTAAGAAGAACAAAAGGAGTTGTGCCGTGTTGTATATTGCGCGGTGCATGTATCAATGGAAGGACAGAGAAATGATAAGTGGGGCATATAACTTTAAGTAAGTATACCCACTATATCCACTTAATCACGTTTTATCGATTATGAAACTAACATAATCATATATTACTTCTTTCGATAGTGATCATTGGATTGCACTTCTGCTATACCCAAAGAGCTCAAGGGTTTATTTGCTCGACTCGCTCGACAAACCCAAAAAAGAATATCAAGATATATTAAATGTTATTCAGAGTGCATATAGATACTACGTGGAAAAGTTAGGTGGCCCACATGATCCACAGAGGCCGAAAGAAATGCTTATCAGAACCAACTATCCGGTAATATTATATTTTTACATTTGTTAATTCAATTGATAAAGCCAAACTATATATCGTTCTAACTTTGTCTATTTTGAAGTGTCACAAACAATCTCTTGGTTCCGTGCATTGTGGCTACTATACTTGTGATTTCATGAGCAATTACTTAGGAAAGTTTGGGCGGACATTATCTGAGGATACTAAAGAAGTAAGTTGATTTCTTGTGTGTTAATCTAATATAACTTGCAGCGTATGTACTTATATTTTACATATGCAGTCGTCAGGTCCATCAACCGTTGCCCAGAAGAGCCAACTCTCTGAATCACAAATGTACGAAATCGTATCAAGGATGTGCCGCTTCACGATGCATGAGATTCTTCATGAGCTTGGAGTATTTTTCGATCCTGAGAGTGAAGTGGCTAAGCATCCAACTCTGTATGATTGGGCCGGAAGAATGAAAAGGCGAACCAATTAACATATGAGTTAGCCTTCCAAGAAAACATAAACCGCATGAGCATGTATTTGTGAAACAATGAATTGTGTTGATGGATGGTTATTGTGAAACATAAACCGGAAGAATGTAAACTTTGTAAATTTTTGAAAATTGATGAGATGGATGGTTGTTGTGTTGATGTGTTGTTGTTGTGGATGTTTTGCTGCTATGTATGTGGATATGTGGATGTTTTGCTGCTGTGTATGTGGATGGCTGTGTGAAGCATATAATTTCTGTGTTTTGGTTTGTGGGATCACAACATTCTGTGTTATGGCTTATACACAGTAGTGGCGAGCAGATGAGGTAGCTTTCCCGTTACTGCTGTAGACACAGTGGTGGCGGGCGTGCTGACATCATCTGCCTGCCACTGCTATTGATAACGGCAGTGGCGGGCAGATGAGGTCAGCACGCCCGCCACTGCTGTTGACATAGTGGTGGCTGGCGCGCTGACATCATCTGCCCGCCACTAATATTGATAATAGCAGTGGCGGGCCGATGAGGTCAGCGCCCCCGCCACTGCTGTTGACACAGCGGTGGCGGGCGCTCTGACCGCCACTGCTAACCAGCGATAGCAGTGGCGTTAGAGCAGTGGCGGACTGGATGCCCGCCACTATAGGTCGATTTTTCCCGCCGCTACAGTGTCGCTTTGTAGTAGTGAAAGAATGTTTTAAGTACATATATATTATCACTAGAGTATCCCTAAAATATCACTCACAAAAGTATGATAAAAGTATAGCTAAATTATCTTTAAAGTACTCCTAAATTGTCGCTAAAGAATATTTAAAGTGCCTCTAAATTATGTTTAAATTACTCCTAAATTACCACTATTGTACTCCTAAATTACACCTAAACTACTCCTAAATTACCCTATTTACTACTAAACTACTCTAAATTACATACAACTAAGTAAAGATGAATAGAGAGGGAGGAGGGACATGCTAAGGAGTGAAGAAGACTTTGGCAGCGCGTGTGGGTAGGGGATTAGGCCCTACTTATATAGCAATCAATTGGGCGATGGTTGGCCAATCTAGGCCAAGTGATCCTAGATTGACATATTAGTCTAGATTAGCATATGGTCTGCCGATATAGGGCCACCCGGATGTTGGTGTCTTTATTGGTCACACACGTGGCCTAGGAGATCTACTTAAACTCCAGTGCATGTCCTATAATCTTAGAAAAAGAAGGTTCTGAGTGTGCCAATCAGTCTGACCCTACAACTGATATTGAATCATAAAGAATAACATTAGTAGCAATGTCGATTGGCTACCGAGCAGATGATTATGGTGATAATAAAATAACCAGGAACAAACGTGCCGATCGGCCATAGGGCTGATGGCCACACCCACGCTATCGAGCTGAACATGCTATCAGCCGATAGGATGAAGTCCTTGCGCACAAAGGTCGATGAGTGTCTCCCAGACGCAGGTGGAATATAGCGTGGAAATAAAGATAACCTATCAGCTTGTACTTCGATAGAAACTAAACTCAGCATATCTAACAACATATCCATGTAATCAAATTAATATAAACGTAAGCTCGGACCTAACCAAGACAATTGCTAATCACGATAAATCAATAATACTTCAATGCATCAGGCATACTTTATTTAGATGAATGGTACACAACATGAACCAGATAAAATAGACTGGGATGTCGGACTTAATCGATGAAGCCTCAAACTATGACACCTAATTCACATCAATCTATGAGAACAAAACGATGCAGCCTTAGACCTAGCAAATTATACCAAGATAAACCAAGCGACAACACTGACCAGGCTGATACCTCAAGTTATTGATAAGATGCAGCCTTGAAGAACACAAGCCTAACCGATGCGACCGTCGAGGGTGGCAGGACTCACCTTTTCACCGGAGATCGAGACAATGCAACCCAGTTCTAATTGCCAAGTCCCACTGTGATTAACCTTTGGAATCCAAGGGTGGTGATGCACCGAAAGAGTAGTTTGTTGTGGTTGATTGTGTGTGTCCTCTAAACCTAGATAATTTTATACATACTTATAGTCCAAAGACATGCCGTTAAAGTAACCTAAATTGTAACCGATTCTGGATCATCTTTATCTTCTCTCACCTTAATCGGCTCCTGCATATCTGGTTATGTTGTAACAATATGGATGGGCTTCTTTGACCACATTTGACTTTTGTTGACCGTGTGACATGCTTTGTGGGCCTTTGCTCTACTAAATCATGGCGTCAACACATGCCCTCAATTTCAGAGCATTAAAGAGTAATTGATGCTTTGAAATTACTAGTCATCATCACCCTCTACCATCATGTCCTTTCAAGCATACATCCGCAACATCTGTTCAAACTCATTAATAGTAGCTAAAACCCTTCATCTTCTAGTACTTTGTAAAATCATGCACACGGTACCGGTTCCATATCATATTCCCTTTTCTTCTTCCTTTTTGCATCTTCTTCTTCGGCCATTCATGACTGTGATGGATGTTGCTTGGTCTGACACATCTACTTTTCTTTGTGGTGGCGTCGTAATAGGCTTCATCATCCCACATAGTTTTGTACTTGTGCTCTTTAAACCGAAGATTCAGTTCCTTTTGTCGAACGTTGTAGGTGGTCCCCACCAAATCCGGCTGGATCGGTTTGACCTGACTACCGAGGAGTATTACTTGCTTTATAAGTATCCTCGGCCATTCTTTGCCTTTCTCCACACTTTTTGCATACTGCTCACTTTTATCCCTCGAGCTCATCGCCATCTTGCTTCCAGCGTTGTTGCAACTACCACACTCTCCATCTTCGTTTCTCTCACGGGCCCTACACTCTAGCAACCCTAGCGTTGGCCACCATTGATGTGATCCCTAAGGTGAGTCTTCAGCATTCTTCTCTTTTTTTCACTACTTTTTGGTGTTCTTGGTTCGTCCGCCATTTTTCTTCACTATTTTCCTTTTTCTTAATTTCTCTTTTCCACTTTATTTTTTGTAGAACCTACAGAAGCAAGTTTTGATCCCCATAGCCACCCATATGTATTGCTACTTCTTGGGCCCTCTAGGTAATCTTAACCCCACAGATTTCATCAATGACGAGACTAGTCGAATCCCTTCCAAATACTCCCCTATGCTTTCTTCTGACTGGGATTTCAGCAATGGATCTTTTCCCCCCACTCTCCCTAACTGGTGTGACTGGTAACTTAGGGTATCAACCGTCTATCGTGCCTTATGGGATAGGGTTGATATTGGGCATTGCACTGGCATCTCACTTGGTGAACCATACTAGAACGAGTTGATGCTGGCCGCCTCCTGCTATTTCTGGTCTAATGCTTTGAACACTTCCGTTTTTGGCAATAGGCAGATGAACCCCACCTTGCTTGATGTTTTCTTTTTGACTTATCTTGATATCGACTCATCGTCCAACCCGCTCTCCTTCCATTGTAAACCAATGCATCGCCTTGGCACCAAATCCACCTATAGCTGGGGTAGATACATTGCATGACACAATAAGATCGAAAACTAGACCCGTAGAAATTTGTGAGAATGTAGCCTTTCTCATCCTTTGGTTGGAAGGGTTCGTTTTTTGCATATCGGCCTTGAGCCCAACATTCCAATTTCAATTTTTAGCTTAATAGCTCGCCGCTCAGGTGTAAATTCCCCTTGGCCGATACCTCCTCAGAACCACCTACCACCTTCTCCATATTGTATCGGTCAAGCTATTGGCTAGTGATCCTGTAGGACATTCTAATGGCCCTTGGTGGTTTCTCCAGCTCAAGCTCAACGTCTATATTGTCGATGTTGTCAGTGGCACACCTTTTGGTTTAACGTGTTTTCCTTCTGATTTTCCATAATCGGTTGCTCCTATTTATTGTTGATGTTCTTCCTTGGGTGAAGCAGCTGCATGCTGTTCCGACTTCTCTGTCTCTTGAACCCTTAGCTGCCTGCTTTAAGGGCTTTCGTTTTTGGCCATAAGCCAATGAACCCCACCTTGCTTGATGTTTTCTTTTGACTTGTCTTGATATCAACTCATCGGCCAACCCACTCTCCTTCCGTTCTAAATGAACTCATCGCCTTGGCACCAAATCCGTCGATAGCTAGGGCAGATACATTGCATGACATAACAAGAAAAATCGATCCTCAGACATTCGTGAGCATGTAGCCTTTCTCAACCTTTGGTTAGAAAGGTTCGTTTTGTTGGGGAATAGGGGAGCTACGCTAGCCGGCAAATTCAAAATTTCCGCCCTATGGCCCTTGGCTTATGCGCGTGTGAGATCATAGAATGGCTCATGATGAACGGCTAGTGTCTTCTCCAGTCCAACCATGTTATAGTTCATGATGAATAGCTCACAGCTTAGTGGGAGCGATTGGAGAATGACATCGATAGCGAGGTATGGATCCAGTGGAGTGCCCAGTCTCTCTAGATTCTCTACGCAACCAATTATCTTGATCACGTGAGGGCTCATTGGGCTCCCTTCAGCCAGCCTACTACCAAACAAGCATTTAGACACATTATATTTTTCTACCCTTGCTTGGTCTTGAAACATGCCCTTAAGCCCTACGATCATATCGTAAGCATCATGTTCCTCATACTGTTTCTGAAACTGAGAGGACATGCAGGCAAGCATCAGGCAGCTGACATCCATGGAATCACTAGCATGCTTCTCATAAGCACGCTTATTTTCTATAGAAGCATCCTCTCCTGGTTCATCAGGGTGAGGTTCCTCTAGAACATAATCCTTTTCTCTTGCTTGAGAACAATTCTCAAGTTTCGATACCAATCCATAAAGTTTGTTCCAGACAATTTATCTCGTTCAAGAATAGATCGCAAATTAAAAATTGGAGTGCTCTTAACAGTGGACGTAGTAGGTGCCATGATCTACAAAAGATTAAATGTGAGGTTTAGCACTATGAAATGTTTATCTTCTATACAATAAAAAATGTTCCACTATCTAAACCAGTCACTTTCCCTCTCATGACTAATAGTGGCGCAAGATCCATGGTAACGCTATCTCCTAGTGAGCTTTTGCATCACTTCTAGAAGCTAGTTGACATAGGTAAGCAATTATTTGCTAATCACATCGTATATGACTCTTGTCATTGGAGAAGCATCAAATGCTCAACCCCAAGTCCTATGCTCCAAGGCCCAAAACTGTTTTGATAGCCTCGTCAAGTGAACCAACACTATGTGTGCATAAGTCTGACTTCCGCCCCAACTGGTCGAGATAAAAGATAGCACCCTGCTTTGGCAGACCCACTATTGATGAGCATGAACCCTAGTGGGTGCACCTATTGGGAAGAGCATCAACACTTAATTTTCTAAGGGAAAACTACTCTAACATCGTAACGTCCCTAGCGCACACGAAACATGCAAGAATAGAATAACAGGATCATAAGAAAGCATCACAGGCAATCATATTAATTGTGACATAACATGACCTTCTTCACATCGCGATCTCCATCTCCATGGCTCCCATCATCAAGTGCGTGCTCCCGGCCTCCATAAAGAGTACTAGTCCATCTAGCATAGGCTATACTAATTACATGGGTCAAAGCACCATCGAAATGACATGCAAGCTGTAATGAATTTTACATCAGCCTTGGACTGTAAATAACCATGACACATAGGTCATATTTAATTTACATTCATTGCATGCATCTCATACATCACATTTTAACCAAGGCCATGTCAGTCACGACATTTTGTGCAAAACAAAGTTAGGTAAGCAATTTACAAATGACTGGATTCTGGATCTGAAAAACCCGGGTCAGCAAGCTCGGTTTTTCAAAATCGCGTGGATCGGAACGTCCAATCTGACATCGGAACTTCCCATCTGTCTGAACTTCCGATCAATATCAGAATCCCGCATCGCAACAATTGCTTTCTGTATCGAATCATAATTTGATATCAGAACATCTGATCAGTATCAGAACTTCGGATCCACCATCGGAACTTCCAATCTGTCGTTGATAGAAATAGATCTAATCTGTTTTTCCACCATGTATCTCCATACATGAGGGATCTAGATCGAACACTACACACGTAGGCTCTGATACCACTTTTGGGGAATAGGGGAGCTACGCTATCCAGCAAATTCAAAATTTCTACCCTATGGCCCTAGGCTCATGTGCGTGTGAGATCATAGATCGGTACCTTCTAGGATAAGACGCGCTAGGTGCAGCAGAAGAAGATGTTGGAGAAGCATGTCTAGCCTATCCTTGCTTCGTCCTTGCCATCCTTCGCCGATCTGATCGATGAAGATAATTTAGTTGTTCGCATGTAGATGTTCATGAGTGTCGCTATTGCAGCAACACCTCCATGGAGTCCACACGTACTGGGATGAAGTACCTCCCATGGCAACATGCTAGCACCGCACGTGAGAGACGGGAATCCTTGACCTCAACGTTTGAGATCAAGAAGGGGAGGAGAGAACTCTTGGATGGCTAGGTCTAATCTAGGCTTATTATTGTGCCCAAGACGTCCTCCTCCTCTCCGTATATAGGGCTGAGTGCCCCTGGGTCATGCTTATCCCGAAACCCTAGAAACCGTAACAAATCCAATCTGTTTGCCCACATCGGAACTTCCGATCCTATATCGGAACTTCCTACAGGGTATTTTAGGTCTCCTGATACAGTACGACATGCAATAGATGCAATATATTGTTGCCCGCCATGGAACTTTCGATACCATGTCAGAACTTCTGATTAGTACAAAATTACCCGATTCCTAATCGGAACTTCTGGCTCGTCGGAACTTCCGATACCATATCGTAACTTCCGAAGCAACAATTGCT
This sequence comes from Zizania palustris, assembly GCA_019279435.1. Taxonomy (NCBI): domain Eukaryota; kingdom Viridiplantae; phylum Streptophyta; class Magnoliopsida; order Poales; family Poaceae; genus Zizania; species Zizania palustris. The sequence goes on along the minus strand of JAAALK010000289.1, from coordinate 2,618,933 downwards.
CTCTGTATCAAGACTAGAAAATAGCCAGAACTTCCGATACTTACTATCGGAACTTCCGATCCATGGAATTTTCTTGGACATATCCTTCCCATTTTCTGTGTATCGGCCTTGAGCCCAACCTTCCTATTTCAATTTTTTGCCAAACAACTTGCCTCTCAAGTGAAAATTCCCCTTAGCCGATACTTCCTCGAAGCCACCTACTACCTTCTCCATCTTGTATCAGCCAAGCTATCGGTGGGTGATCCTGTTGACCATCCTAATGGCCCTTGGTGGTTTCTCCAGCTCTAGCTTAACATATACACTACCGATGTTGTTGGTGGACCACCTTTTTCTTTAATGTGTTTTCCTTCTGATTTTCTAGAATTGGCTGCTCCTATTTATCACCGAGTTATTGGTTGGGTGAAGCGGCTGCATGTCGTTCCGCCTTCTCTATGTCTGCTGAACCCTTAGCTGCATTCTTTAAGGGCTTTTATCTTGGATTTTCTGACCGGGCTGTCTAGTATCCCTATGAGTACAATTAAGGGGATGGATTAAGAAACATGCAAAGAATTGGTTCTTGTGCAAGTTGAAGATTGATGGATATGCCCAAGAAAATTCCAAGGATCAGAATTTTCGATAGGTAGTATCAGAAGTTCCAATTATTTTCTGGTCTCGGGTCAGAGAGCAAATGTTGCTTCAGAAGTTTCGATGAGCCAGAAGTTCCGACATGGAATCAGAGAGAACTGTACTGATCAAAAGTTCCCATATGTGTATCAGAAGTTCCGAGGTGGGCGAAAACATATTGGATCTGTTGCGTGTCGTACTGAATCAGGAGACCTAAAATACCCTGTTGGAACTTCCGATCCAAGATCGGAAGTTATGACGTGGGCAAACAAATTGGATCTGTTACGAACACGAATGAGCTGTAACCAATTTTGGGGTTTTGAGATGTGGATGACCAAGGGCTGTCAGCCCTATAAAAAGAGAGGAGAAGGAGGTCTTGGAGACAAGCAATAAGCATAGATTAGACCTAGCCACCATAGACTCCTATCCTCCCTTTCTTGATCTCAATTATTGTTGAGGTTTAGGATTTCCCGTATCTCATGTGCGATGCTAGCACGATGTCATGGGATGAACTCCATCCCTGTACATGTGGATACCATGCAGGCGTTACTCCAATAGCGACGCTCGTGGACTTCTTCACATGAACAACTATGGTGTCTTCACCAATCGGATTGGCAAGGGATGGCAAGGACGAAGTGAGGATAGGCTTGACACGCTACTCCGATATCTTCTTCTGCTGCACCTAGCGCGTCTCGTTCTAGAAGGTAATAATTTATGATCTCACATGCGCATGGGTCTTGGGCTTAGGATAGAAATTTTAAATTTGCCGGCTAGCGTAGCTCCCCTATTCTCCAACATAAATTAGGGTAATAGGTCCGTCGAGGAATATTACCAAGAATTACAAATAGGCATGTTGTGTTGTGAGGTAGAAGAAGATAAGTATAAAATGCCACGTTTCTATGGTGTGTTAAGGAGTGAAATTCAGGACATAGTTGATTACAAAAAATATAATTAAATTACTAGATTATTTCACCTTGCTATGTTGGCTAAGAAAGAATTGCAGGGAAGGTAGCTGGCATCTAGGAATCAATTCAAGAGCCCACTAACCACTGGACCTTCTCTAGGATACGCCAAGACCCTATCGGCCACGTCCTATCGGCCCTTCACTACAATGTCTGATCAAGTACGATCCACCGTATCATTCCCGGCCAAGCAAGTGTCTGATAAGGACAAATCGGCCCCGACACCTACTCAAGAATCGAATGCATCATCGGTTGCATCCATGGCTAGGACAAGAGACATCCAATGCTTCAAATGCAAGGGCATCGGCCATGTGCAACATGACTGCCCCAACAAGAGAGTTCTACATTTTACGGAAAGTGGTGAATACACTAGTGCTAGTGAGAATGAAAATGATATTGTGCCTACCACTGACCAAGCAGGACATAAATCGGACAACTCATCCGATGTTCAAGCCATGGACCATATCGGCGATGCCGATACTGGCCAATACCTTAGCATCATGGTCCAACGAGTGCTAAGTGCCCAAGTAGAGACAACAGAACATCATCAATGCCACAATCTGTTCTAGACTTGGTTCGTCGTCCAAGAAAGTACATGTCGAGTCATCATCGATAGCGGAAGCTGTAGCAACCTTACTATCTCTGACTTAGTTGGGAAGCTCAACATACCATCTCAACCACATCCACATCCATATTCAATTTAATGGTTCAACTCGTGTGGTAAGTTAAAGGTATGTAAAACGGCTCGAATACATTTCTCAGTAGGAAATTATCATGGCAGTGCCAGCTTTAATGTAGTGCATATGCAAGCATGTTCATTACTTTTGGGTAGGCCATGGCAGTATGATAAGGATGCTCTGCATCGTGGGGGGGACTAACACCTACACTATCACTCACCATGGTAGAAAGATAGAACTCGTACTGATGACTCCTAATGAAATCTTGAAAGATGACATGGCACGAATGTAACGTGCAAGAAAATTGAGTGAATCACAAACTAATAATTCGACAGTAGCTAAGGATGTTTGCCCCATAAAAAGAGAACCAAATGTGAAACCTGTAAAAAAGAACACCACTAAGTTGAAGGGTATTTTCATGCTAGCTACTCGATATGAAAGCTCCGCACTACTAAATTGTGATGCTCACTATTATGCTTCACTTTGCAAAGAAGTCTTCTTTACTCTGGAAAATATAATGACCTCTTTGCCTCCTGAAATTACTAACCTTTTGCATGAGTTCTCTAACCTATTTGCAGCAGAGGTACCACTAGGATTGCCCCGATTAGAGGAATCAAACATCAGACTGACATGATTCTTGGAGCAACCTTGCAAAACAGCGCGCCATACATGACGTACCTTCAAGAGACTAAGGAGATTCAGCGACAAGTATAAGACCTGCTCGACAAAGGGTATGTTTGTGAGAGTCTTAGTCCTTGTGTTGTTCCCTTCATTTTGGTTCCTAAGAAAGATGGATCATGGTGCATGTGTGTTGAGTGTAGAGCCATTAATAACATAACGATCCGATATAACCATCATATTCCTATGCTAGACGATATACTTGATGAACTCAGTGGCTCTGTTATGTTCTCAAAGGTGGACTTGCGTAGTGGTTACCTCCAAATAAGAATAAAATTAGGAGATGAACGAAAAACTACATTTAAAACAAAATTTGGGTCGTATGAATGGTTAGTGATGCCATTTGGTTTGACTAATGCACCTAGTACCTTCATGTGACTAATGAATGAAGTTTTGCGTAATTATATCGGACAATTTGTGGTAGTATACTTCGATGATATCCTCATCTATAGCAGGTCGATAGGAGAACATAAGGAACATTTACATGTTGTTTTCATTGCCTTAAGAAATGCACGTTTGTTTGGTAACATCTAGAAGTGCACATTTTGCATCGATCAAGTCTCTTTTCTTAGTTGTGTTGTTACCCCACAAGGAATTGAACTCCATGAAACAAAGATAGAGGCAATTAAGAGTTGGCCCACTCCTAAAATGGTCACCCAAGTGAAGAGTTTTCTCGGGCTGGCAGGTTTATACAAAAGGTTTATACAAAGAAAGGCACCCCTTTTAAATGGGGAAAGGCACATGAAGACGACTTCAATCGGTTGAAGCAGATGTTGTCCCACACCACTACTCCAACTTCCCAATTTCGGTAAGGTCTTTAAACTTAAGTGTGATGTTACTGGAATCGCCATTGGTAACGTCTTAATACAAGAAGGTAAGCGGATTGCCTACTTCAGTGAAAAACTGTCAGGCCCTAGCTTGAACTATTCTACTTGTGATAAGGAACTGTATGATTTAGTTCAGTCCTTAAAACATAGTAGCATTACTTATGGCCGAAAGAATTTATCATTCATTCTGATCATGAGTCCTTAAAACATTTTTGAAGTCAAGCTAACCTGAACAAACAACATGCCAAATGGGTCGAATTCATTGAATCTTTCCCTTACATCATTAGACATAAGAAAGGGGAGGATAATGTAATTGCTAATGCTTTGTCTCGTCGATACACTCTATTGTCTCAACTTGATCATAGGATTTTTGGATTAGAGACAATTAAGCAATTATATGCCACTGACCCTAATTTCAAAGAACCTTTTGGTCATTGTAGGGAAGGAAGATCTTGGCACAACTACATTCTGACCGATGGGTTGCTATATCGTGCTAACAAGTTGTGTGTTCCAGCTAGCTATATTCGACTCCTGTTCTTGGAGGAAGCGCACGGTGGGGGATTAATGGGCCATTTCGGTGCAAGGAAAACAGAAGATGTGTTGACCACAAATTTCTATTGGCCCGAGCTAAGGCGCAACGTTTAGCGCTATGTAACCCGATTCACCACGTGCAACAAAGCTAAGTCCCGCCTTAATCCCCATGGTTTATACATGCCTTTACCTGTTCCTAGTGTCCTATAGGAAGACATTTCTAGGGATTTTGTTTTGAGACTACCTAGAACTAAGAAGTGGAGGGATAGTGTCTTTGTAGTTGTCGATAGATTCTCTAAGATGGCACATTTTATTCCTTATCACAAGAGCGGCGATGCTACAATAGTTGTTGATTTATTTTTCAGAGAAGTCATTCGTCTTCATTGAGTGCCATGCACAATTTTGTCTGATTGAGACAAAAGTTCCTCAGCCACTTCTAGAGGGTATTATGACACAAATTGGGGACCAAGCTGCTATTTTCCACTACATGTCATCCTCAAACTCACGGTCAGACCGAATTGGTAAACATAACCTTATATATGATGTTGTGAGTTGTGTTGAAGACAAATTTGAAGATGTGGGAAAAGGTTTTGCCTCATGTTGAGTTTGCCTACAAGCAATAACTCCACTCCACCACACGACTACGTCCATTCTAGGTGGTGTACGATTTTAACCCTCATGCTCCGATTGATTTATTACTTTTGCCATTTGCTAAAAAAATTGAATTTTGATGCTAAATCATGTGCCGACATTATCCTCCAGATGCATCAACCAACTAAGGAACACATAGAGCATATGAATGATAAATACCAACAGTCTGCAGGTAGCTAGGGTAGAAACAAAGTTGTTTTTTAAATAGGCGATCTGGTAAGGTTGCATCTACGAAAAGATAGATTTCTTGAATTGTGAAAATCCATGTTGATACCTCGAGCTACGGGACCTTTTAAAATACTTCGGAAAATCAATGATAATGCATACAAGATTGAATATCCTGCAGATTACGACATCAACAATATTTTTAATGTCGCTGACTTGAAGTGCTACTTGGGAAATGAACTTGACGATGAGTCGAGGATGACTCCAATTCAAGAAGGGGAGGATGATGAGGACATCCCTGTTGGGGGAAAATATTTCATCCCCAGGGTCTTGAAGGTTTTAAGACAAATACAATTTACTAGAGCGAAGTCCAAGACTTAACTCCGGCCTCGTTAGTGATCAAGCTCGGAGAATCCGTCCAAACTTCTGTTCGGAGTATAACTTCGAAGGTTCAATCTTCAGAGAGCTTATATGCCAGCGAGGATAGACGTAACACCCCAAGATTTAAAAAGAAATAAAATAAAAGAAAAATATTATTAAAAGAATTTCTGAATTTTATTATTAAAGAAAAACCCTAAAAGAGCCCTATTAAAGCCAAACAAGGAGAAATAATCAAAATCTGAACTTGAAAATTTTATGAGATATACTAGAGGCCAAAACATAATTTCAGGAATTTTTACAAATTTTTATCAACATTGATTCAACCCTTAATCAAATTAATGAATTACTAGAATTATTTTAATCAGAAAACATTTATAATCCTAAACGGGCCTCAACCTCCAAATCGCCTCCAGCCCAGCCCAGCCCAGTCGTGCGTCACTGACAGGTGGGGTCCACCTGTCGGCGCCGCTCCCCTACTCTCTCTCCCGCCTGCGCCCATCTCGGTCCCACCCGTCAGCCTCCGCCGCTCCCCTTTCTCCCTCTGACAGCCGTGGCCCGCCTGTCGGCCCCTTCCATTTTCGTTTCGGTCGCTGACAGGTGGGGGCCCCCTGTCAGAAGCTTCGTCTTCGATGGAAGGGGATCCCCCCTTCCATACCGACGACCCCCACCTTTCCTTCTCGCCGCCGGCCACCATGTTTCACCTGATCCGCCCCCGGATCACTTTGCCCGTGAGGCACCGCCCTCTTTCCAACTATGGCCGACGCGGTTTTGCTCTTAAGGAAGCATAGCCGAAGCTTGGAAGCCCTTGCCGGAGTTCACGGGAACCCCTCGGTTCCCTTCCATCTAGCCGCCGGCAAGCCCCCTATTTAAACCCTGCCGGTAGCCGCCCTCTTCCCACACTTCCTAAGCCTCAGCCGAAGCGCACCAGAGCTCCTCTGCCCCTCTCTCAGGTTTTTACTCCTACTCCGCCTCCGGCCACCGGTCACCGCCGCCTTGGACCCCCTCCGTCCTAGCCGTCGCCACCGTCATGATTGCCAGAGCCCACCCATCCTCAGCCACCCCTCGGTTGGTCGTAGGATCCGCCGGAACGCCGTCGCCGTCGAGCACCCAAGAAGGCCTCCGCCGTCTACCCCACCGCCGGTCACCGTCCGTTGATCACCGTCGCCACCGAAGGTAACGTCGTGATCGCCGTCCTCTCCTCTTTCCATTTTAGCCAAAACCTAGGCCCCTAGGCACTCGCCGCCGCTGTCGCCACCGCAACCGAGGCCCACCGTCGGCGGAGATGAAGGGTGTGAGGTCCCTTACGCACGTGTCGTGCCGGATTAAATCCTGGCCACATGATCGCGATCGGAGCGCACAGATTAAATCCAGCCTTAGATCTAGTCAAAGGGGTACGGGGCGATCACAGCCGTCGATCGCCACTTAAACCCTCTGAGCGATCTCGTGCGTCCACGTCATACCGGTTCGCACGATTTAATCTGGACCGTCCATTTTCATTTAACCGTCCCGCCTCGCGCCTGGCCGCCAGATCCAGATCCAACGGCTCTGGATCAGCCGGTCCACGCGCACAGTACCGAGGTCCACCGTGAGCCTTGCTCACCGTGGACTAAATCCTATTTTCTGTTCAAATAAAATTCCAGAAATAGATTTAAACTTTGAAAATTCATACCTTGCTCATTTCACCATTCAAATTTTATTAAATTCAGTATTTTATTCTCCACACATTAATGCCATAAAAACAGTATGTTACTTTAGCACAAAATAAACTTATGGATTAAAAGAATAAAAACCCCTTAGGGATAAATTAATAAATTAGTAAAACCCCCTAAAATTTAACTTTTAATGCTAATAAATATAACTTCAGAATATTGAAACATTATTTCACATAATAAAACCCACAAACATGTATGTTTATTATTTGGTGGATTTTTATCTGTGTATTGAATGTATTGTTTATTTTTTCGTATCGAGAAGACTACGAGTTTGTCGAGGAGCCGGAGTTCCACCCTGAGGTTCCTCCATACCCATTTGCTGAGCAAGGCAAGTCATCGAACCCTCCTGTGGAAATAGTTGATCATCATTGTTGGCGTAAAAGATTACGCTAACAGGTTTCTGAAGATTAGAAACTAACAAACGAAGTGTTTGCGAAGTAAACTATTCTAAGCCTCCGAAAGGATAATAACTTAGAATAGTTCGAATGTGTGTATTGAATAACTTCTATTCGGTCCTCATTACAGGGTAAAACCGGGGGTATTTATAGGCCCAAACATTAAGGAAAAGACCTTTTTACCCCTCAATTACAACCGACATAGTGGAAACTATTCGGTACTCTTAATAGGGCTAAAATGGTAAAAGACTAATCTAATTAGAAACAAGATAAATCTTCCATCTTAGCTGGCAAAGAGGTTCCTGGAAGAGTCTATGTTCGAAGATGTACTCCGAACTAGAGCCCGTCATCGTACTTCAAACTTGACTGGATGCATCTCCGAAATTAGATATCAGACATCTTCATCTTAATCACCAGTCTTTATCTTGTTGCTACGATAATCTTGAAGATAGAATATTTTCCCCCAACAATCATTGAGCCCAGTTTTTCATAACTACCGCTATAACTCAGAGGATATTATTGCATTAGTCAAATATCAAGCCCTACACTTATATTTATTAGATCCCCGTCCTTGTGTGCAAACCCAAGCCATGCTTATTGAGCCTTAACTCCTTGTCACTCTACTATAAAAATATTAGCTAGTGCCCAATGTACCGGCACAACTGCTATAGGGTAAAAGAATGAGTCGTAGTTAGTTGGAATCTGTTATATGAAGTTCCCTGTTATTCTTGTCTCTGGACTCTGTTGGAGTTGGCTATGTTAAGTATGGTGGGTTCCGGGTGCAAGCTCGGGAATTGGTTGGTCGCACCCAGGGCACTATAAGGACCGGTCTGCGGGATCTGTTGCAAAGCATTTCCGTACCAACCACAAGTCTAATTGGTATGTCCTAACTGGAAGTATGGAACACTCCGACTCTCTGCACCATAGTGGAGGGGGCAAGGGGCTAGCCCTCAGGGCGCCTTGTACTGACGGGGCTCAAGGGGGGGTATGGTGGAAAATCGGCGCCTTGTACCTTTCCACCGCTTTCGTGCAAACAGACCAACTCTCGAAACCTAGCCTCCCCTTCTCCTTCAAAGTAGCCCAAGAGATCTAATGGCAAAAACCAGCTTCAAGAGTCCGGGAACGGCTTCAACCTTGACTCGGCAGCAAGTTGCGGCCGCAGCGGCGGCCGCTACATTGGCGACGACTGCTCCGACACCTGCAACAGCAACAATGGCGACAGCGGGGGAAAATCCCCAAAATGTTGGCCATCAAGACCTCTGTCCAGCGTCGACAAAATATATGGATCAATCTTATCAGCTAGGGCCTTCAACCTGCAAAAGAGAATCACTTGCGGCCGCAGTAGATGGCAAGATCAGTTCTGGGGTTATGATTCGCAGACCTGGGAAGGAAATCATTCCATCACCGAGACCCGGAGAAGTGGTTGTTTTCGAAGCTTTCTTCGAAGCTGGGTTGGGGCTTCCGGCAGTCGACATTTTAGCGGAGGTATTGGACCTGTTTCATGTCACCCTCCCCCAACTCTCTCCGAGTGCGGTAGCACGCCTTGCCATCTTCGAATGGGTGTTGCGAGCCGAAGGTTGTGAAGGAAGAGCAGAGATCTTCGCAGCACTACACAGAGCATCATGTCAACCAAAGACCTTCGTAGGCTCCGGAGGTGAAAAGATAGTAGTGGCCTTCGGAAGTATCAACTTCAGACTCCAGGACGAATATGCTCTCCGGTTTCCTGCCAAGGCCATTAATGCTAGATGGTATACTGATTGGATCTTGAGATGGTTTTACGCCAAAGTTGGAGCAAGCAGCCGCCTAGCTGGACCTCTGCGAGAAATCCACTTCCGGAAGGAAGCCTTGGTGCATCCGGATCTAGGCCAACTCGAAGCTCGCTTGAGCTTGCTTCAAAAAATCAGTCGTTGTTTGAGCATGCGGGACTTAGCCGAAGAATTCCTAGGGCTTCAAATTTCTCCCCTGATGGCCAACTGGCCTATCATCTTCGAAGAGGATTCGGAAGGCGGTCTTCGAAAAATTTCCTCAACTTCAAGTCCTACAGGTAACTTCGAGAACAACATACTCTATGTATATTTATTCGAAGAATTAACAAACTTAACTCGTTTTTTATCTTCTTCAGCCCCTATAACTTCGGAACAAATCGTACGGGCTTCGGAGAAGATTTTAGGCGTTCCAACTCCGACCGAGAAAGAATGGAGAATCAAGTTGGTTGGAAGTTGGGAACGATCTAATAGAGTGTGGGGATTGCTGGAAATTGCTCCGCCCCCTCTGATGGATTGGGTACCTTCAGAGAAAGGGCCCAAGAAGAGGAAAGCCGAAGCTGGAACTTCGAGCTCCGGCAAGACTTCGGTTAAAAAGGTGGCTCGAAAGCCAAAAGTTCCTGTGCCTTCAAGCCCAAGAGCTTCAATCTCCGATTCTCAGGAGGATGAAGGTAGGTTACTTGTGAGGTTGATTGATGAGGATGCAGCTAAAAGAGCTGTACGAATTGACGAAACTGCGAACGTGTCGGAGTCTCAAGAGAATCTTGAGCAAGCGAGGACTCCGGCTGTTCAAGAAGATTTACCTCAGGACGGAGCTCCTGTGGATGAGAGTGGAGTCGAAGTCATTGTGGCTTCGATTCCGGATGAAGCAACAACGACTGTTCAGGAAAATGCTCCGACAGTCGAAGATTTGACGCTTGATTCTGACGAATATCTTTCCTTCGATCCGCCAAGCAGTCCAATGCTCACCCGCCGCCAAAATGTCGAAGGTAAACTTCGAATAATTCTTTTATCTTTTTTTTGCGAAATTATACAATGTATAATACCTTTGTTTTTACAGAGTCCACTTCCATGGAAGAGGTCCATCCCGAAGATACAATTACTGAACCTTCGACAACTTCAGAGCCAATTCCAGGAGCCACTCAAATGGGGCCTGGAAAAGGCAAAGGGAAGATGGACTCCCTCCCTGCTCCGAGCTCAGGATCAACTCCGTCTGAGTCAACAGACGAGAGCCAATCTACTGAGGGGGGACAGTCTACTGGGGCTCCGAAGACCACAGCTCAACACCCCGGACCTTCGCCAAACGAAGATGACAAACAAGCCTTAAGCATGCTCCCCCTTCTAGCTCCTCTCTTGGAGCGAAGAACTGGGCTTCGGACTTTGCTCGAGCCTTTGGATCGAGCTAGTCGCAAAGTCGGGGAGACGGACTTGGTGGCCATCTTGAGCGAGGCGGAGAGTTCGGAGCTTAATGCTGCCATGGAACGCGCAACATACCAGGTACGAAGTATCTGCAAAACAGAATCAAATTTATATACGAATAATTTCTCACCTTGGTTTTTTCTTTTTGCAGCAAACAGTCTTGGCCCGAGCTGCGAACATTTCCAATGAACGTGGAAACATTCGCCTTTGAGAGGAAAATGCAACTCTTCAACGAAATTTTACTATCTCTAAAGGTCGAGTGGTCCACATGGACAACATGGTTTCAACGGAGCGCAGGGCCAGACAAAGCTTGGAGGCTGCGAACAAGGAGCTCGAAGCAGAAAAAATTGTGCTTCGAGCAGAAATTGAAAAGATGCGGGCGGAGCACGCTACTGCGGGGGCCGAGCTTGTTAGGCTCCGAGAAGAAGCTAGCCAACTACTGAATCACAAGAATTCTTTAACTACGGAAGCGGCTAGGCTCTCTGGAGTAATAGAAGAGCTAACTTCGATGAAGGATGCGTTAATTGAAGATAAGCTGAAGTCTGAGAAGGTAGCTGCGGAGGTCATGGACCAATTGTTAGGCGTTCTGGAATACTTCGGTACTACTGGGATGCTTCCTTCGGATGACAACATCTCCCTACTGCGCCGGCTAAAAAGGATTCAAGGAGTAGCGAAGCAAATGAAGACAGCAGGCATTCGTTACGGAGAAATCTCCGGACAAGTGGCTGCCGTTGGTCTACTTCGTTACTACGAAGATCTGGGTCGATCGATAGCTCCGAGCGTAGGAGAGGGTCCTATTACCTTCGATGATGACCAGCTTCTTACTCCCTCTGAAGGTGTGGCCACTACTTGGCAAGCCTTTCAAACTTCATGGAGAGCCGAAGGTCGCTCTATGATTAAGGCCTGGATTGACGAAGGACAACGCCAGAAGCAGGCTCGGTCCCAAGCTTCGAGCAGTCAGCCTCCTCCAAACCCACAGGTTTAGAATTACCTTAGGATCTTCAACTATGTAAATCATTACGCTTATGTACATTTATGAATGAAGATTTGTTTATCATGTTTTTAGGCTTTGCCTCATATGGAAGATGTCGAAGTGTTAGATGTTAACGACGAACTTCGCTTATTATGGGCTACCTTCGATATCTTAAAACTTCACAAGCGTCCTCGATTTCTAATTCCTCGAGATAGTTCCGGAGCAATTACGTCCGAAATAAGTAAAGACATACTATATTGTATTAAAGAGGAAGAAAAAAAAGTTAACTTGGAAACTTCGTCTTCTGAAGACATTATATGGTCCGAAGACGAAGATGATGTTCAAAGTAAAAAGCCTGAAGAACTTAGAAGCTGGGAAAGAAGTCCCGAAAGGCTTCGAACTTGGGCCGAGCTTCAACAAGAACAAAAAGACTTTAGAGCTTCAAAGGGAGGTAGAAGAGTTAAACGCAAAGTTGTTAGAACTCCCGACACTGGAACTAGTCGTTCCAACCCTAGCTCTAGAGATCGAAGAGGTCTTCGATTCCTTCTTGGTATAGATACCAATTTTTCATGATGTAATCATATTTGCTCGAATAATAAATATCGATTTAAAATTGTCTCCCTCTTTATTAGCCCCTCTTTGGGCGTAAGCAACTTCGAACTGTGTTCAAAGATGGTTAAGCACAAAGAAAAACTTAGGAGTACAATTTTGGGGGTTCGGAGCCCCTCAGTAATTTAAAGATCTTTTAAAATCTTATAAAATGTCTTCGACTATTTGTAGTCTGAAGAATGGTAACTTAGTACCTTCTGTTTTTTGAAAAGAAATCACTTGAGATAACTTTCCGGACACTTTAGTGTCTTAGATAATTTGTCACTTTGGACTTTCTTAACAGACATTCGAAGCTCATGGCTCAAACTCTGTTTTGTTTTGGCCTCCTTCGGCTTTTTTTTGTGAATTCTGTCAAACCAGTGGTTTGGAGTTCGCATTGGTCTCTTTGGACTTTTTACGGATGTCTACAAGCCGGTGGCTTGGACTCCGCATGATTTGGTCTCCTTGGACTCTTTTTACGGATGTCTACCAGCCGATGGCTTGGACTCCGTATGATGTGGTTTTGGGCTCTTTTACGGATGCCTACAAGCCGGTGGCTTGGACTCCGGATTATGTCAGCCCCCACGTCAGAAACTTCGAACCAATGGTTCAAAGCCCGAAAATATGATTCAAATTAATGACACTTCCCTCTCGGTTAACTCCACGGTTCCAGTGCATCCACTCGGAAGCTGGAAGTTTATGAGGGGTAGGCACTATCTGAACCATATGCTTTATTAATTCAGAGGATGATTACAAATGATTACAAGGAGCCCCTATGCGAAGTATCACTTTAGGTGCTCCGCATGCCAAGTATGCGCTAACTCTTCACCTTCCAAATTAGCTAATTTAAAAGAGCCAGGACGTCCTGAATGAACAATTAAGTATGGACCTTCCCATTTATTTCCTAATTTTCCTAGCGCTATGATGCTTCGTAAAACGAGATGACTCGGTCTAAGCTCATTGATCTTAACCTTCGGGTCAAACCAAGCCTTTGTCTGCTGATGATACTTTGATAAATTGGCTATAGCTCGAAGTCTTGTCTCCTCTGTTAAATCCAGCAAAGCTTGTCTTTCTCCTTCAATCTCCGGTTCGGTGCTGCGAAGTGATCCTCCTTTGAGCTCCATTGGAGTCATAACTTCATCTCCGAATAGCAATCTGAATGGAGTGAAACCTGTGGACCTTGTTTGCGTAGTCCGAATGGACCATAAAATCTTCGGAAGTTCTTCGGTCCATAGTCCTTTTGCTAATCCTACTATCCTTCGATTTAGCCCTGACAAAATATTTCCATTGGCTCTTTCTACAGCTCCATTAGACTAAGGATGCCTCACTGCAGCAAAACATAACTGGATGCCTAGATCTTCGCAGATCTTTCTGAAAGGTTCTGCATCGAACTGTGTTCCATTATCAACTTTGAGTTGTCTAGGCACTCCGAACCGGCAAATGATACTGTTCCAAAATAATTTATGTACATTGTTCGAAGTGATAGCTGTTAAGGGCTCTGCTTCTACCCACTTAGAAAAATATTCAATAGCTACCACTTCGAACTTTAAATTTCCTTTAGCTACTAGAAAGGGACCAATCAAATCCATACCCCATCTGGCCATGGGCCATACCGGAGCAATAACTTGAAGAGCTGTTGGTGGGCGATGACTTCGTCGACCCATCCACTGACATCCTTGGCATGTGCAGACTAAGTTCTCCGCATCTGCTACTATCGTAGGCCAATAAAGCCCCTAGCAAAGTGTTTTTCCTGCCAAAGCTCGAGGGGCCAGATGGATATCGCAAAGCCCTTCATGAATATCTCGAAGAATATCTTGGCCTTCGGTTTGGGATATACATCGGAGTAAAGGGGAACATACTCCGGCCTTGTATAAAATACCGTTGATTATTTGATAATTCCTGGCTCTGAGTTTCAATCTTGAAAACTGTGGCTCTTCAAACGAATTTGCTCCTCCTTGCAAAAGTTCCATGATCGAATTTCTCCAATCTGTACTTGGAATGCAAAGAATCTCTGCGGAGGTTATTTGTGGCACCGAAGGTGTACTGAGCTCCTCATAAAAAGCTTCTTCTGGTATATCCATAGCTCCGGCTGCAGCTTTTGCTAAGATGTCCGCTTGCACATTTTCTGTTCTTGGTATACTCCGAATTGAAATACCCTTGAATTGTGCTTCAATCTTACGGATTTCTTCTAAGTACTTTGCAAGCTGTGGATGCCGAACTTGAAATCTTTTATCTACGTGCCCTGCTACTATTTGAGAATCTGTTTTTATAACAACTCTTGTAGCCCCTAGAGCACGTGCTTTTCGGAGTCCCAGTAAAATCCCTTCATACTCTGCTATATTATTGGTAGACTTAAAGTTGAGTCTTGTGGAGTACATTGCTCTTTGCCCTGAAGGCGAAATTAAAACTGCTCCAATACCTGCTCCGGATGCTTGGAAAGCCCCATCAGAAAAACAGTCCAAATTCCTTCACTTGACTTCTCCGGAACCCACGTTGCAGGGGGAGTACATTCTGCTACAAAATCTACTAAGACTTGCGATTTGATTGCTGTCCTTGCCAGAAAGGATATGCCGAAGGGTGCTAGTTCAACTGCCCACTTTCCAATTCTTCCAGTGGAATCTTTACTTCGGAACATATCTCCCAAAGGATACGAAGTTGGTACAATTACATTATGAGCTAAAAAATAATGTCTCAACTTCCTCGAAGCCATTATCAGAGCATAAGTGAACTTTTCGAGCTCGGAATACCTTGTCTTCGCTCCTGATAATGCTTCGGACACAAAATAAACTGGATTTTGTACCAACTTCCCATTGAAATCCATTTCTCTGACAAGGACTGCGCTGACAGCAGAGCCTGTAGCTACAAGGTAAAGGAGTAGGGTTTCGTCCGCAGTAGGCACCGTGAGTGTAGAAAGATTACTGAGATACTCTTTAATATCTTCGAAGCTTTTCTGACACTCTGGTGTCCATGCAAAATCTTCGGACCCTTTCAATGCTTTAAATATGGGCAAACTTCTCTCCGCAGACCTTGCTAAAAACTTGCTAAGTGCTGCCAGACGACTAATCATCTTTTGCACTTGCTTTAAGTTTTCTGGAGGAGCCATCTTCTGTAGGGCAGTTATTTGAGTAGGGCTAGCTTCAATCCCTCTGCTTGAAACTAAATACCCTAACAACTTCCCAGCCTTAGCTCTGAAGATACATTTCTCGGGGTTAAGACGAATCCCACATGCCCGAAGGCTATTAAATGTTTCTGCTAAGTCTAGGCTATGTTGGTGCTTTAAAGCACTCTTTATTACAATATCATCCATATAGGCCTCCACATTGCGACCTAATTGATGACCTAGAGCCTTAGCAACTAACCTCGAAAAAGTAGCCCCAGCATTTCTTAAGCCAAAAGGCATTCTTACATAACAGAAGACTCCCGAGGGAGTTACGAAGCTTGTCTTGATCTCATCTTCGCGTCTCAACCATATTTGATGATAACCGGAGTACGCGTCAAGGAAGCTTAATAACTCCGAACCTACGGTGGAGTCGACCAATTGATCAATTCGAGGCATGGGGTAGGGGTCACGAGGGCATGCTTTATTCAAGGATGTGAAATCAACGCACATGCGCCACTTCCCGGAGGATTTCTTCTTGACGAATACTGGGTTGGCTAACTATTCTGTGTGAGCCACTTCTCTGATAATCCCAACCTTCAACAATTTTTCAACTTCGTCTTTTGCAAGAACAGCTCTTTCTGCAGACATTTTTCGGAGTCCTTGCCGAACAGGCCGGGCCTTCGGGTTTACAAGTAAACTATGTTCAATAATATCCCGATTGACTCCAGTGATGTCTTCGTCAGACCAAGCAAAGACATCTAAATTCTCCTCAACTACTTTTTCCAAGGAGGTGGCAACTTCTGGAGGTAAATCTTTACCAAATTTAAATGCATATTCTTTACCATCTTTAACAATAATCTTCGTTGCAATCTCTCCTTCAGGACTTGGTCTTGGGAAGGATTTCTTCGAAGATTCGGAAGGAGCAGAAAAAATTTCTTGATTATCTTGCACATTATTCACTTGCCTTGGATCAAAAGGGGGGCCGTGACCATATTCCGCTCTTCGGGCGGTAGCTTGATCTCCGAAGATAGTGAGCACTCCCGCTTGTGTGGGCATCTTCATGCACAAGTAATTGTGGTGTGCCACAGCTCCGAACTGATTTAACATGCCTCTTCCGAAGATGACGTTGTAGGCATATGGAGCATCCACGATGTCGAAGATTACTTCCTCTGTCCTGGCTAACAATCCTTCTCCGAAGGTAACTTCTAGGCCAATTTGGCCGAGTGCATCAAGCGGAGGTCCTGCGAAGCCTTGCAAAGGACGAGCCGCTGGAAGGAGGTGCTTTCTGGAGATGCATAATTGATCAAAGGCTTGAACAAAAATTGAGAAACCAAGGGTTGGTTTCGGTGTTTTGTGATGAGTGATTGACAGGCTTTTTACCCTCTGTTCGAAGGGTACCTCCGAAGGGGTTCGGAGGTTGTACCTCCGGAGGGGTTTCGGAGGTGGTTTCACCGAAGGGTGTTCGGTGGATGGTTGCTGCAGCTGTGCAGCGGAGTGTGCTTGTCGGAGGGGTCCGACAGTACACGATGACTGGGTTCATACCGATGGCTTCGGTACTTTGGGCGGTACACCGGAGTGTGTGCCGGAGGTTGCTAACCCGGAGAGGTCTCCGGAGTACTGGATACACTTGTCTGCTTGTCTGTGGTGCGCAGGGTCTTCGGAGGCGACGGACGAACGTAGCAGGTGAACCTGGGTCAAGCAGGAGGCTTGATGCCAGGGGAGCGGGGAGCTCCGTCACGGTGGCTGCGAAGGTGGTCCGGGTCGGTCCTCGGGTCGAGGCGTGCCAGGTGAAGGCAGAGAGTGCGGAGCGTGGCTCCGACTGAAGGTGCTCCGAGACAAAGTCCTCAGAGGCGAGGCACTTCGAAGGTACTCCGAATGGAGTGACTTCGGAGTTGGTTGGATCAAGTCCTCTGCGGAGGCAAGGCATTCGAAGTGTGCTCCGGAGGGAGACATTCGAAGGTACCCGACGAAGGTCTCAGAAGTCGAGGCGCATCGAAGGCATGGTCCGGGTGAGGCTCGTCGAGGAGTGTGCTCGGGTAGAGGCACTGCGACGAAGGGCTCATGGAATGCTTCATGCGGAGGCCTTGGACGAAGGAGGGACTTCGAAGGGTGGTACTCCGAAGGTGGGGCTTCGGAGGGTGGAAGGCTTCGGAGCAAGGCTAGCTCCGGAGCAAGGTTGACTTGAGGTGCTTCGGCCTGCATGGCTTCGGTACACGGACTGACGGAGTTCGAGCTGGGAGTAGCTGCGAAGCCGTGGTGATCCACTCCGGAGGTGTTGGTGCGAAGGCCCAAGGGCTTTGACGGCTTCGGCTCAAAACCGTCACTGTATCGGAGACTGACTTCGGTGAAGCGAAGGCCAACAGGCTCAAGGCTTCTCACCGAAGCTACCGCACCCTCGCGTGCGAAGGGAGGATTCCAGAAGGTCAAAGACTGCAAAGGCTGACACTGTCTGTTCTGTAAAAGGCTGACACTGTCCCCTCTGCAAAGCTGACAGAGAAGCCTCCAGAATAAAGGTGGACTACCTTTTGTACCCCTTAGTTCTGTAGAGTCAAAATCAATGTAAACCCTAGGGGTAGTTTAGTCATTTCCTTTGGGTGAACTGTGGGCTATAAATATGGGGGCTCGGTAGGTAACATTTAACACTTTGAGCATTTACTGTTGAGCTCCTGTAGCCACATACCTCGCTGTATTCATCCAGAGTTCAATTTATTGTGTTCCTTGTTCAAGCGGCGAAGCCCTGCTTCTTTGTGCTTTTTGCTTGAGCTCGCATTACATACCTCGCTTGTTTTAGTGCACCGAAGCCTGTCTAGGCGAAGGGTGTTTTGTGCGAAGTGTGTTTTTCAGCGTGCGTTCGCTCTGCGTAACTTGAGGCCAGACCTCACAAATTACTAGCGAAGCCCTGATCGAAGCCCGTTTTGCTTCTTGTGTCGAAGCCCGTAGCGAAGGTCATTTGTGTGCGTGTAGACCGTCGTGTACGAATCCCAGCACCAGTTGCTGCTGCCAAGTACTCGGTCGAAGTCCCCAGTAGGGTGTCCACTCTTGCGAAGGGTGAAGTGCGAAGCCTGCTCGAAGCACCCTGTGTGCGGAGACTGCATTGACTTAGCAGAGTAGATTTCCGAGGGTTGTAAGTGGAGCGAAGTCTTCTTGGCTTCAAACTTTTGCTCCTGTGAAGTCTGTGTTCGGAGCTGTCGAAGTACCTCCGAACCAGACCTTCGAAGGTAGTGTTCGAAACTTGTTCCGCAGAAGACAGAACTGAACCAAAGGCTAAGTTTTTAGCACGAAATTTTAAAAGCTCCCAATCACCCCCCCTCTGGTCGTCGTTTCCGGTCCAACAATTGGTATCAGAGCGGGTTAAGATCACCAGTTGACCTTAACCGGTTTTGTGATCTGTTGGCGACATGGATAGAGGCAGTAAGATTCCTCTGTTCGATGGGACAGACTTTGCATACTGGAAGGTGCGCATGGAGGCTTACTTGTTAAGCCAAGGAAATGCAATTTGGGAGATTGTGGACTCACAATACTCCATCCCTGAGACTCGCACCTCTCAGACTGAGAAGGATCAGTATAATGCCAATTCCAAGGCAAGAAATATATTGTTCATCGGTTTGAGTAGAAGTGAGTTCGATAGGGTGCAGCACCTTAGGACTGCTAGGGAAATTTGGACAACGCTCACTGTTTTTCATGAGGGCTCTACTCAGATTAAGGCCAGGCGCCAAAGCACCTACAACCAACAGTATCAGCTGTTTGTGCATGCACCTGGTGAATCTATAGATGCCATGTTTTCTCGCTTTGATGCGATAGTGAGTAACTTGCGGTCCAACGGGACGCTTGCTTACAGTGATCATGATAGGGCTATCAAGCTTCTCTATGCTCTTGACCGTAGCATATGGGAAGTAAAGATATCCAGCATTGAGGAGTCCGCAGGATATGACACTTTGACCTGCGATGAACTCTTTAGCAAGCTGAAGTCCACAGAGATTGTCAAGGCATCTCTTGCTGTGCACAGAAGCTCTTTGCCACAACCATTGGCATTGGTTTCTAGCACTAGCCGTGGCACCACTGCAGAACCAAGCACATCTAGTACTTGTGTTTTTGCAGATGGTTTTGCTTTGTCTTCTCTGGTCTCCGTCACAAAGGAGCAGGTGGACACTCTAGCTGATGATGAGCTTGCTCTCATTGCCCGGAGGTTCACCCGTTTTCATCATGAGAGACGGGATCAGAGGAGAAGTGGTTTTGGTGGTTGTTTTGAATGCGGTGACACTTCTCACATCAAGGCTAATTGCCCTAAGCTCAAAAAAAGAGATGAGAGTGAGCGCCCCAAATACCACAAAAAGGAGAGGAAGCCTTTTGTGAAGGGCAAGCGCGGCAAGATGGCTAAGAAAGTAGCCAAGGCCGCTTCCAGAGCCTTTGTTGCTGCTCTCAGCGACATCGACACATCCTCAACTGAGGAGTTGAGCTCTGAGAAGGAGGAGTCCCCAAGGAAGGAGGACAAGAAGGACAAGAAGGGACATGACTTCACCGGCCTTTGCTTCATGGCCGACAGCGATCACAGCGGCGATGAGCTTGACTCATCTGAGGTAAACCTATCATCTGACCAGCTACTAATTAAATTAGATGAGCTGAATGAAGTAGTGCTTGTTCAGGATAGATTACTTGTGCAAGCCGCTAGAGAAAGAAAAGACCTTAGACTTAGGCTAGAAAATGTTTCTACTGAATATGCCATGCTTAAGTCTAAGTTTAATGATGCTGAATGTGAGTCTTGTTCTGTTGTCATGAGTGAGCTTGCTCAGTTGCATTCTGTTCATGCTCAAACTCTTTCTGAGCTTGAGATTGCACAGAAGCAGCTTTTGGAGGTGGATTCTAGACCTCATGATATTATTGATTGCATGAACTGCTCTTTATTGCGCGATAGCATTAATTTACGTGATAAGCATGTTCATGATTTGGAGGCTAGATTGGAGAGGGACGGTAGTTCTAAGGATGTGCAGCCTGTGTGTGACACATGCATTACCCTTAAGGACCAGCTAGGCACTGTTAGAGAGCGAGCTGAGAACCTCATGTCCGAAAATGAATACCTTCTTTCCGTGGTTAATAAATGCACTGAGGGGAAGGGTAGGATGGATTTGCTCTTGGCCAAGACCAAGTTGTGTGCTGACAGAGCAGGGGTAGCTCTAGGTTTGGGTTTTGAGAGGATACCTTCAGACAGTAAGACCAAAACTGTTTTCACCTCTCCCACTACCCTAGAGAAAGAGAGAGCTCTGTTAGACACCCCACCAGCCAAAAAGCCTACCCATCCACCAAAGAAAACCACTCCTCCTGCCAAGAAAAATCCTCCCAAGAAAACCACTCAGAGAAAACCCAAGGAGCCTGTGAGAGTTGCTCCTATGACCCATGAGAGTGCCCCCAGGAAAGTTTTTCACTGTTCCTACTGTCAGCGGGCGGGTCATTTGGTTGGGTTCTGTTTTCGTCGCATCAAGGATGAGCGACGCTGTCAGGCGATGAGTTACCAGGACATGCACTACCCATCTTTAGGTATGCATGAGTCTGAGTTTTACTATCGTCCTCCTTTTGAGGCTCCTCGTGCTTCTCGGAGAGGTTTTACTCCTCGAGGTGTTCACCATGTTCCATATGGTGGTAGACCCCGGGCGAGTAGCTTTGTACCTCGTCAGAGTAGGAGACCTCGACATGTTTTTCATTTACAGCATGTAGTTAGACCTCGCACTTTGCATTATTCTGATTATCATGTGCGTAGACCGTCTACTTTTACTGTGCCTACTACTCGTGTCACTCAGTGCTGGATGCCTCGTCATTATTTCACTCACCCCAGCACTGAGCGATCGAGAAATTCTTATCGTGTGTAGGTGACAGATCGAGGCTTGGAGGGCACGTGGATCATGGACTCCGGTTGTTCGCGCCACATGACCGGAGATGCAGCATGGTTCTCCAGCCTCACCACAACCAAGCAAAGGGAACATATCACCTTCGGAAACAATCGAAGGAGTAGAGTGAAAGGTAAAGGTGCGGTAAGAATTAATTTGAATTTCACTCTCAAAGATGTTGCTTTGGTTGAAAACCTGGGATACAATTTGCTGTCTGTATCTCAGTTGCTTGATGAGGGCTTCGAAGTGCGATTCCATCACGATACTTCGCAAGTGCTTAATTCTGATGGCGTTGTGGTGTGTAAGATCTTTAGAGTTGGGAGAGTTTTTGGAGCTGATTTTTCAGAGTCATCTGGTTCTTCTCACTGTCTTGTTGCTCACTCGACTTCTGAGCTTTGGAAGTGGCATAGGAGACTAGGGCATATGAGCTTTGAGCTGCTCGCTCGTCTGAGCGCCCTAGGTCTGATCCGAGGATTGCCCAAGCTCAAGTTTGAGAAGAATTTAGTTTGCGCTCCTTGTTGACATGGAAAAATGATTGCTGCTTCGCATTCGCCAGTCACCACAGTGATGACTGAACAACCCGGAGAACTTCTCCATATGGACACTGTAGGTCCTTCTCGGGTCAGTTCTTTAGGCGGCAAGTGGTATGTATTAGTTAGTGTCGACGATTTCTCTCGCTACTCTTGGGTCTTCTTTCTTGCCAACAAGGATGAAGTGTTTTCACACTTTCGGAGCTTGGCCTTGAGACTTTTTACTGAACTCCATGGTGCATTAAAATTCATTCGAAGCAATAATGGCACTGAGTTCAAAAATAGTCTCTTTGTTGACTTTTGCATGGAGCATGGCATAGAACATCAATTCTCTGCTCCGCGGGTTCCTCAACAGAACGGTGTTGTTGAGAGGAAGAACCGCACTTTGGTTGAGATGGCTAGGACGATGCTTGATGAGCATAGGACTCCTAGAAAATTCTGGGCTGAGGCCATGAACACTTCTTGTTACATCTCAAACCGTATCTTCTTGCGCTCAATTTTAAATTTGACATCTTATGAGCTGCGTTTTGGGAGATAGCCCAAGGTTACTCATCTTCGAGTTTTTGGCTGTCGCTGCTTTATCCTAAAACGTGGTAACTTGGATAAATTTGAGTCGCGCTCTTCTGACGGGATCTTTTTGGGTTACACAACTCATGGTCATTCTTATCGTGTTTATAATTTGGAAACTAACACTGTCATCGAGTCATGTGATGTGACTTTTGATGAATCAACCCCCTCTGTTAGTTCTGCTTTTGAACAGGCAAATGAACACGACATGGAACAGACCTTTTTTGAAGAAGAAGATCCCGGAGAATTCGAGGATGAACCCCTATTACCCTCGACGTCAACCCCCGAAGCTGACCCCGCTTCAACTACTTCGGCACGAGGTCCCGAAGCGACTACCTCAACATCGGTAATCTTGGACCACTCCAACGCACAAGTTGAGGGGGAGACTGCATCCCGCCGCGAGGCTCCACATCATGTTCAAAGGATGCATCCTCCCGAGCAGATCATTGGTGAGCTTGATCAAAGGGTAACACGTTCTCATGCTCATTTCATTGATTCCGCTTTTGTTGCTTCTTTCGAGCCCTTAGATGTTAGTCATGCACTTTCTGATTCTAGTTGGATCAATGCCATGCATGAAGAACTTGAAAATTTTGAAAGAAACCAAGTCTGGACTTTAGTTGATCCTCCACCAAATGTTCATTTCATTGGAACAAATGGATTTTCAAAAATAAACAAGGGGAGGATCGGACTATAGTTAGAAACAAGGCTAGACTTGTAGCTCACGGCTTTTCTCAACTAGAAGGGATTGATTTTACTGAAACTTTTGCACCTGTTGCTCGCCTTGAGGCCATTAGG